>JAPEVW010000150.1:0-210000 GCA_027921565.1 Artemia sinica | reverse complement strand
TCTCTTTGCAAGTTATTTGAACTTTTATTCGTAGATGAGTTTGAGAAACTGTGTTGCAGTCCACCAAGACAATTCGGTTTCCAACGCGGTATTGGTTGTGCTGAAGCGCTCCATGTCGTTGTATATGCACTCCTGGATGCACACAAATCAGGAGAAAGCCTAGCGATCGGTGGCTTAGACCTGCAGAGAGCGTTTGATTCATTGATTCATGCAATTATGTTGCTAAACTCAGCTAAAAGAGCAGTGAACTCAAATATATTCTCTGAGGCCAACCTGACTCTTGTACATGATAATGGTAATAAGCTTACCTAAGCTATGGATGTCAGGTATTGTGTTATCTTGGAACGATAATTTCGACAGGACCTGTGCCTGTCATCATCAGGTTCAAATTCAAGACTCTTGCCAGAATATAAAATCACTAAATAAAATAAAACTAAAATCACTGAGCAACACTAATAATAAGTCGAACCTGGAATTATTGTTGTAATATGGCCCGGATTTTGGTAGAGGCATTGATGGCCGCTATCCTAGTAGATCTCAAAAAGGTTGGGTCTTTAGAAGTAGGGTGGAGTTTTTTGCGAGTTCTTAGCCTATGGGTAATGGGTTCCCAAATTTCACTGATGCGGAACTCTCCATTGTCTTTATTAATGGCTGGTTTGTTTTTAGCAATTTCCAGAGCTTCTCTGATTTTCTGCTTTAAGAGTTGTGGAACAATAGCAATAAGTTGAGCCTGGTCAAAATCAACGGAGTGAGAAGGGTTTTCAAAAATATGATGGGCCAGTGCAGAAAAAGTATCTTCCTCCTTAAGCTTTGTCTTTTTAAGGCAGGCATCAATGGAATCAGCATGTTCTTTTAATCGGTGATGTAGAGATCTCATGGTACGACCTATATAGGTATCACCACAACTGCAAGGAATCTCATATACTCCTGGTGGATCTGAAGTGATCTTATCTTTACCTTTGTTTAAGAAGGAGGAGACGGTCATTCCAGAAGGAAAAAACACCTTAAAGCCTAGCTTAGTGAGTTTGGAGCTTAAAATGTCAGTAATCCCCTTAATATAAGGTAATGACAAAAAGGGTTTATCTTCTTCAGTCTTAGGGGAGCTCTTGGTTTTTGTGCTAATCTTTCTCCTGGAGATAACCTTATCAATGACTTGTTGGGGGTAGCCATTGCCTATAAGAACATCTTTTATATGATCAAGTTCAGCCTTCAGCTCCAAATCAGAGGAACACACTACAAACGCTCTATCAACCAGCGAATAGACTACAGAATTTTTAATTATTGGGTGGTTATAAGAGTCATATCTCAGATATCTATCACTATGAGTTGGCTTTCTATATACACTCAAGTCAAACCTAGTTTCCCGTTTGGTAATCAGAACATCTAAGAAGGGTAAACTGTGGTTATTTTCAAGTTCAATGGTGAACTTTATATCTGGATCCTGCTGGTTAAAAGTATTGAGAAAGGATCTTAATTTGTCTTCTGTCCCATTCCAAATTATTAGGCAATCATCTACATATCTCATGTAGAGTTGGAGATCCTTGAAGTCCTGCTTGAAGATATTATTTTCGATAAATTGTAGAAACACCTCACTAAGAACTGGTGCCAAGGCTGATCCCATTGGTATGCCCCACTTCTGTTTGTAGGTTTGATGCCTGAAAGTGAAGTAAGCATTGTTCAGACATAAAGACGTGAGAATAATGATGTCTGTGGTGTCTAAGCTGGTCAGTTCTTTCCAGGAATCATCATTTTCCAAAGCTGATTGTAAAGCTGGTATAAGTCGGGGCAAGGGTATGCTAGTAAACAGAGATACAACATCGAAACTGCACATTTTGGTATTCTCCAAGATGTTGATGCTTTTTAGCCTTTCAACTGCTTCTTTGGTATTTCTTATTGTGTGCTGGCTGCTAAGAGTTATGGATCTTAAAATACCAGCCAAATACCTTTCCAACTTTTGTGTAGCTGAACCTATTGTTGAAACAATAGGTCTAAGGGGAATATCTGGTTTGTGAATTTTGGGTGCACCATAAAATCTAGGAATGACCGGTCTGACAGGAATAAGTTTCCGATAAAGTTGATCATTAATCCTATTTGTTTATCCTTTGGATAATCTTAGTCTCACAAATAGGATTAATGATCAAGCTCCAAACTCACCCTTATATTAAACTTACCTTATACTAAAACTTACCTATACTCAAACTTAGCTTATATTAAGAGGATTACTGACATTTTAAGCTCCAAACTCACTAAGCTAGGCTTTAAGGTGTTTTTACCTTCTGGAATGACCGTCTCCTCCTTCTTAAACAAAGGTAAAGATAAGATCACTTCAGATCCACCAGGAATATATGAGATTCCTTGCAGTTGTGGTGATACCTATATAGGTCGTACCATGAGATCTCTACATCACCGATTAAAAGAACATGCTGATTCCATTGATGCCTGCCTTAAAAAGACAAAGCTTAAGGAGGAAGATACTTTTTCTGCACTGGCCCATCATATTTTTGAAAACCCTTCTCACTCCGTTGATTTTGACCAGGCTCAACTTATTGCTATTGTTCCACAACTCTTAAAGCAGAAAATCAGAGAAGCTCTGGAAATTGCTAAAAACAAACCAGCCATTAATAAAGACAATGGAGAGTTCTGCATCAGTGAAATTTGGGAACCCATTACCCATAGGCTAAGAACTCGCAAAAACTCCACCCTACTTCTATAGACCCAACCTTTTTGAGATCTACTAGGATAGCGGCCATCAATGCCTCTACCAAAATCTGGGCCATATTACAACAATAATTCCAGGTTCGACTTATTATTAGTGTTGTTCAGTGATTTTAGTTTTATTTTATTTAGTGATTTTATATTCTGGCAAGATTCTTGAATTTGAACCTGATGATGACAGGCACAGGTCCTGTCGAAATTATCGTTCCAAGATAACACAATACCTGACATCCATAGCTTAGGTAAGCTTATTACCATTATCTCGTGAACTCAAATATTATTCGGGTTTTCCGTGATCTTTACTCTCGTCTTCGCGTGCGACTCAAGCTCCCTCCCGATAAAGGCCTTTCGCCAGCCCCACGATCAGCTTTGACACCAGCCGTAAAGGTGCCCGCCAGGGGGCAGTTTTAACCCCCAATTTCTTCAACAACTACATTATTGAGCCTCAAGACAGCTGTCCTTCATCATACATTCTCAGTTCTATTGACATCTCCCTAGTATGTTATGCTGATGACACGCTGAATCTCAGCCGGACGCTTAAACCGCTTTTCAGAAATATTCTCATGTCTGCAGTCGAATTACGAGAAAGTCAATCTGAGATTTAATTCCCAAAAGTCAGAAGTCTTGCTTTACAATTGGAAGAATGACCCTCCTACTAATGTCAAACTAGGCAGGGGCTTCGTTTGGGGATGGAAAGGGGGGGGGCAGTTGCCCCCCCCCAATAATATGGAGAAAAAATATATTATACATCCCATGCCCTCTGACTATCCAGACATGGACCCCTTTTGCCCCCCCCCCCTCCAATAAATATGCTGGAGATTCGCCCCTGACAATAGGTGATTGCTCAGTAAAACCAGTTGATAAAATACTATATCTGGGGCTGCCAATAGATACTTCATTACAGCATACCCGCTCCCTCCTGGTCTCATATCTTGAACGGCGAATTTCCAGCTCCTATGCTTTGATCGTTAAATCCACTCTGAGATTTAACCGTCCACTACTGGCAAGTATTTACAACGCTACCGCTCTGCCACATATATTATATTAAATAAAAAAACAAGTTTTTTAAACTGAAAGTAAGGAGCGACATTAAAACTTAAAACGAACAGAAATTATTCCGTATATGAAAGGGGCTGTCCCCTCCTCAACGCCTCGCTCTTTACGCTAAAGTTTTTTATTGTTTTAAAAAATAAAGTTGTGAGACAGAGTCAAACTTTAGCGTAAAGAGCGAGGCGTTGAGGAGGGGACAGCCCCTTTCATATACGGAATAATTTCTGTTCGTTTTAAGTTTTAATGTCGCTCCTTACTTTCAGTTTAAAAAACTTGTTTTTTTTATTTAATTTCTGATCGTTTTTTAGTTAATGCAGCTTTTATTTGCATAAAATTTTACTTTTATTTGCTAAATGGATGTCTTTACAAATTAACTTACGTAACTAACTTCTATATTCGTATATTTTTCTTCTGGCAAAAAATACAAAGTTGCAGATTTTTTGCAGATATGAGCTTGAAACCTATGTAATAGGGTTTTCTGATACGCTGAATCTGACGGTGTGATTTTCATTAAAATTCTTTCACTTGTAGGGGATGTTTCCCCCCTCTTTAAAAAATCGAGTAATTTTCTCAGGCTCGTAGCCTTTGATGAGTAATACTAAACTTAATAAAATTTATATATTTAGGATCAGCATTATAAACACATTCTTTTGATACATTTATTGACATCAAAATTTCGTTTTTAAAAGTTTCGATTACTATTGAGCCGTATCGCTTGTTTTTTTATTGTTTTTTTTATTACGTATATGTTATTACTTATATGAAGGGGTTCTCCCCTTAGTCAATACCACGCTCTTTACGTTAAAAGTTAAAAAAAATTTGATTCACAAACCCCTGAATCACAAAGGCCGTTTAATTAGAATAGATAGCTCTTTTGAAAGCACTAAAAAAAACTGTAGCGTAAAGAGCGAGGTATTGACTTGGGGGAGAACCCCCTCACATACGTTATAATTTCTGTTTGTTTTAAGTTCTAATATTCCTTCTTACATTTCAATTGAAAAAACTTGTTTTTTTTTTATTTAACTTCTGATCGTTTCTTAAATAATGCTTGGAAATCCGGCGCCCCCTTCATAGAATGTCCCTTACCCCAAAGAAACATCCTCCACGGAAATATTCTCCAGAGTAACCCCCTCCTCTAGCCCCCCCCCCTCCAGAAAAAATCCTTCCTGAAAATGGTTGTATACTTCCCAATAACCAATAAATAATGCTGGCAAGTCCGGCGCCCCCTTCATGGCAATTTCCCTTCCCCCATGAAAACTTCCTTCATGGAAAGATCCTTCCATATAGCCCCCGACCCTCTCCTTCCCCCACCTACCAGAAAAAATCTCCTCTGAAAAAGTCTGTATACTTCCCAATAACCAATACTATATGTTAACATTGAGTAAAGTTCATAACTTTCAGCCCTCCCCCTGGGGACTTTGGGGGATCAAGTCATCCTAAAAGAAATTTTTATCATATTTTCGACCATGCTGAACAAAATGGCTATCTCAAAATTTTGATCGGGTGACTTTGGGAAAAAAAATGAGCGTGGGAGGGGGCCTAGTTGCCCTCCATTTTTTTGATCACTTAAAAAGGGCACTAGAACTTTTAATTTCAGTTCCAATGAGTCCTCCCACGATATTCTAGGACCATTGGGTCGATACGATCACCCCTGGGAAAAAAACAAAACAAACAAACAAATAAACACGCATCCGTGATCTTTCTTCTGGCAAAAAATGGAAAATTCCACATTTTTGTAGATAGGAGCTTGAAACCTCTACAGTAGGGTTCTCTGATACGCTGAATATGATGGTGTGATTTTCATTAAGGTTCTATAACTTTTAGGGGGTCTTTCCCCCTTTTTTTCGAAAATCAGCCAAATTTTCTCAGGCGCGTAACTTTTGATGGGTAGCACTAAACTCGATGAAAGTTATATATTTGAAATCAGCATTGAAATCTGATTCTTTTGATATATCTATTGGTATCAAAAACCCGTTTTCTAGAGTTTCGGTTACCATTGAGCCGGGTCGCTCCTTACTTACAGTTCGTTACCACGAACTGTTTGATATGACCCCTTTCTGGAAATTATTGGCAAACCGTGAAAAGTCTAACATCCGCTCTTTATATTCGACCTGGTACCTTTAGGAGCCAGTTTGGGCTATTCTATGAATTTTACGGGTTTTTGCATAATCAGTCTTGGAATGAACACTTTTTTTATATTAAAAAGTATTTTGAAACTCAATTTTCAAACATACTGAGCCTTTTGTTCAAATTTAATCTTCTATTCTATGGGGATTACCTGACTAGTTTACCAACCCCAAATGGGGTTGCGTAGCAAAATAATGGGGTTGCAAGAGATTTTAAAGTGAAATATTTAGATATTAAAGTCAAATATTTATAACATACTATAGGAAAATATTTGTATTGTAAAGTTGATGATTTTTTAAAGACTAAAGATCTAGAATGGAAAAATTGCTGTGTAATATGCACAGAAGGTGCAAGAGTGATGATGGGCGGAAACATTGGTTTTAAATCATTTTTCAAGCTACTCATTATGACCATATAACTTTTATTCACTGCCTTATTCACCAAAAGACGCTTGCAGCAAAAAAGGTAGTACCATAATCGAACAATGCGCTTCAGAATGCTGTTAAGATTTTAAATTTTATTAAGAGCCATGCCCTTAACAGTCGCTTATTTGCATAGCTTTGTAAGGATATGGATTCCGTCTATACAACTTTATTATTACATTCAGAAGTAAGATGGTTGTCAAGAGGTCAAAGTTTAAAAAGATTATTATTATTAAAAGACGAAATTGAAATATTCTTAAACGAACAAAAATGTGAACTTGCTGCTTTTTTTTCAAAACGACTTCAAAGCTGTGTTATTTGTTGGATATCTTTGCGAAGTTAAACGATCTCAATTTGTCTCTTCAAGGAAAGAATTAGCAATATATTTACGTCTAATGATAAAATTGAAAGCTTTATTAAAAAGATTAAAATTTGGAAAGATAGGATAGAGAAAAAATTGTTCGAAATATTTTCCAGTGTTGACAATTTGATGATCAAGTGAAATTATTGTAAATTTTTATTGCAAAAATGATTGTAGATCACTTAAAAGTGCTAGAAACCTAGTTTTGTACAAATTTTATGTTACATACTGATTTCAAAAAGGTAGCTTGGATTCAAAATCCTTTTTGTATTGATTTAACTCAGATTGATAACATGCCACTTAAAGCCCAAGAGGAATTTGCTGACCTTTTGAGTTATTCAAACTTAAAACTACAAGTTCCAAAAAAACCCTTGACTGAATTCTGGATCAGAACTAGAACTGAATTCCCCACAATAACAGATATGGCAATGCATAGCCTATTCTTCCGCCATTCAACACTACTTATCAGAGGCAATGCTATAGCGTTGCCTATAGTAAAGGCCATACGGCTCCAATGTTTTATTATTATTTAATTTCTTTTCCCAGAGGCACTTCATATGGAACGGGTCGTCGTAAAACTTCAAAGGGGGCTCATTCGATTGGAAATTGGGAGTTCTAGTGCCCTTTTTAATAGTAGAAAGTGATTGAAAGGCAACTAGCGCCCCCCCACGCCCGTCATTCCCCAAAACACATGCAATCAAAATTTTGAGATAGCCATTATGTTCAGCGTAGTTGATTTCCAGATCGAAAATATGTTTTTGAGGAGGACACTCCAGTAGTAATCAAGGTACTACTTTGCCGCCTTTATGTTCCATCCTGTTTTATTTGCGGCCTACAGGTCATCACACTCTTTGCCAAGAGGAATGACGCAATTTCAAAGTTCAGTGTCTTTTTTTAGTGGTAAACCAAAAAACCGATTTTTTTAATGCTTTTACAATCGGAGATGTTTGATTAACCATTGCAAAAAAAGGGGTAATGGGATATGCAAGCATTTGCAAAAAAGGAGTAATTAATGTTGAAAAGGGTAATTACTTCTTTAGTTTACGAGATTTGCGAATTTTTTGCGAAAAGATATTTGCGTAAAGGTATTGCAATGGTTAAGAATAGGTCATTACACCTTTTTGCCAAGAGGAATGAGTATAATACATGTTTATTTATTTTTTTTAACTGGTATTTTTTCAATGAAGTCCATAGCACTTTGCAGAAACCCGTGAATGTAGGACTGAAAGTCCAATTACTAATCAAGCTAGTGTGACCGCCATTTTTTGATCTGGTTAAGTGGGTATAATCTGGTTTGGTTTGCTATTGCGAGAGGACTCAAGCGATTTCTTTCTTACAGGGTTTCAGTTATACAGGGGTTAGGGTAATTAGTAATTGGAAAATTTTTTAATGCTTTTACAATCGGAGATGTTTGATTAACCATTGCAAAAAAGGGGTAATGGGATATGCAAGCATTTGCAAAAAAGGGGTAATTAATGTTGAAAAGGGTAATTACTTCTTTAGTTTACGAGATTTGCGAATTTTTTGCGAAAAGATATTTGCGTAAAGGTATTGCAATGGTTAAGAATAGGTCATTACACCTTTTTGCCAAGAGGAATGAGTATAATACATGTTTATTTATTTTTTTTAACTGGTATTTTTTCAATGAAGTCCATAGCACTTTGCAGAAACCCGTGAATGTAGGACTGAAAGTCCAATTACTAATCAAGCTAGTGTGACCGCCATTTTTTAATCTGGTTAAGTGGGTATAATCTGGTTTGGTTTGCTATTGCGAGAGGACTCAAGCGATTTCTTTCTTACAGGGTTTCAGTTATACAGGGGTTCAGTTACATGGGGTTGGTGGTTGTTAATCTGGTTTGGTTTGCTATTGCGAGAGGACTCAAGCGATTTCTTTCTTACGGGGTTTCAGTTATACAGGGGTTCAGTTACATGGGGTTGGTGGTTGTTATAATACACAAGTTCTATTTGAACAGTGTTGTGAGATCCCCTACCACACCCCCAAAGGACTCCGATCCCCCCATCCCGTGTATTAGCGAAGTTACTCTGTGGTCGTTATAATACACAAGCTTTAGTTTACGAGATTTGGGGACTTGAGTTGCACGAGAGTTCAGTTACATACGGATTCAGTTACACGGGGGTTTAGTTAAATTTTCAGCTAGTGTAACCGTCATTTTTTGATCTGGTTAAGTGGGTATAATCTGGTTTGGTTTGCTATTGCGAGAGGACTCAAGCGATTTCTTTCTTACGGGGTTTCAGTTATACAGGGGTTCAATTACATGGGGTTGGTGGTTGTTATAATACACAAGTTCTATTTGAACAGTGTTGTGAGATCCCCTACCACACCCCCAAAGGACTCCGATCCCCCATCCCGTGTATTAGCGAAGTTACTCTGTGGTCGTTATAATACACAAGCTTTAGTTTACGAGATTTGGGGACTTGAGTTGCACGAGAGTTCAGTTACATACGGATTCAGTTACACGGGGGTTTAGTTAAATTTTCAGCTAGTGTGACCGCCATTTTTTGATCTGGTTAAGTGGGTATAATCTGGTTTGGTTTGCTATTGCGAGAGGACTCAAGCGATTTCTTTCTTACGGGGTTTCAGTTATACAGGGGTTCAGTTACATGGGGTTGGTGGTTGTTATAATACACAAGTTCTATTTGAACAGTGTTGTGAGATCCCCTACCACACCTCCAAAGGACTCCGATCCCCCCATCCCGTGTATTAGCGAAGTTACTCTGTGGTCGTTATAATACACAAGCTTTAAAAAGAGCTTTACGGGGATTGAGAGACTCAGTTGCCTAATTCCGTGTGATTTTTTCTTTACTTGGTAGTCATTAAAAACGAAATTTTTGTGTTAATTCTAGGGCAGGGGTAACTATTTAGTTTAAATAATTCTAGGAGGAATTGAGTTTTATGGATGGTATAGAAAAATGGTACTTGTTAAATATTCGGGTAAACATACGACTAAGAAATCTATGATTTGGGATGTGTGGGTTGCTATTTTTTTACTTTTCTGAGCTGGATTTCTTAGCCTTTCATAGGTGTGTATGATATTTTCTTGATAAAACATAGCAGTGACTACATCAGATGGTTTTGTAGTGCAGTGAGTTGTTACTAGTAGTAGTATTTTCGTGTTTTTTGCAAGCCATTCATACTATACCTTAAATGCATTCAGATATTTTCTTGATAAAACATAGCCGTGACTACATCCAATGGTTTTGTAGTGCAGTGAATTGTTACTAGTAGTAGTATTTTCGTGTTTTTTTTTTGCAAGCCATTCATACTATACCTTAAATGCATTCAGATATTTTCTTGATAAAACATAGCCGTGACTACATCAGATGGTTTTGTAGTGCAGTGAGTTGTTACTAGTAGTAGTATTTTCGTGTTTTTTTTTTTGCAAGCAATTCATACTATACCTTAAATGCATTCAGATATTTTCTTGATAAAACATAGCCGTGACTACATCCGATGGTTTTGTAGTGCAGTGAATTGTTACTAGTAGTAGTATTTTCGTGTTTTTTGCAAGCCATTCATACTATACCTTAAATACATTCAGATATTTTTCTTGATCAAACATAGTCGTGACTACATCAGATGGTTTTGTAGTGCAGTGAGTTGTTACTAGTAGTAGTATTTTCGTGTTTTTTGCAAGCCATTCATACTATACCTTAAATGCATTCAGATATTTTCTTGATAAAACGTAGCCGTGACTACATCAGATGGTTTTGTAGTGCAGTGTGTTGTTACTAGTAGTAGTATCGTGTTTTTTGCAAGTCATTCATACTATACCTTAAATGCATTCAGATATTTTCTTGATCAACTGTGGTTTTTTCTTTACTTGATGGTCATTTGTTGTATCTTTTAAAAGAGCTTTACAGGGTTTGAGAGACTCAATTGCCTAATTCCGTGTGATTTTTCTTTACTTGATGGTCATTAAAAACGAAATTTTTGTGTTAAATAAGTAGTTTTTCTGTATCTTTTAAAAGAGCTTTAAGGGGTTTGAGAGACTCAGTTGCCTGATTCCGTGTGGTTTTTCTTTACTTGGTGGTCATTAAAAACGAAATTTTTGTGTTAAATAAGTAGTTCTTGTATCTTTTAAAAGAGCTTTACGGGGATTGAGAGACTCAGTTTTACCTTGTCACAGTTACATTTTCTTGATTTTTCAAAGTTCATTTTGAATTTCTTTCGTTGAAATGCAAGAGTTGGAATTTTTCAGTAGTGTTTGGTTGTGGTTTACCTTGTCACAGTTACATTTTCTTGATTTTTCAAAGTTCATTTTGAATTTCTTTCGTTGAAATGCAAGAGTTGGAATATTTCAGTAGTGTTAGGTTGTGGTTTACCTTGTCACAGTTACATTTTCTTGATTTTTCAAAGTTCATTTTGAATTTCTTTCGTTGAAATGCAAAAGTTGGAATATTTCAGTAGTGTTTGGTTGTGGTTTACCTTGTCACAGTTACATTTTCTTGATTTTTCAAAGTTCATTTGAATTTCTTTCGTTGAAATGCAAGAGTTGGAATATTTCAGTAGTGTTTGGTTGTGGTTTACCATGTCAAAGTTACATTTTCTTGATTTTTCAAAGTTCATTTTGAATTTCTTTCATTGAAATGCAAGAGTTGGAATATTTCAGTAGTGTTTGGTTGTGGTTTACCTTGTCACAGTTACATTTTCTTGATTTTTCAAAGTTCATTTTGAATTTCTTTCGTTGAAATGCAAGAGTTGGAATATTTCAGTAGTGTATGGTTGTGGTTTACCTTGTCACAGTTACATTTTCTTGATTTTTCAAAGTTCATTTTGAATTTCTTTCGTTGAAGAGTTGGAATATTTCAGTAGTGTTTGGTTATGGTTTACCTTGTCACAGTTACATTTTCTTGATTTTTCAAAGTTCATTTTGAATTTCTGTCATTGAAATGCAAGAGTTGGAATATTTCAGTAGTGTTTGGTGATGGTTTACCTTGTCACAGTTACATTTTCTTGATTTTTCAAAGTTCATTTTGAATTTCTTTCGTTGAAATGCAAGAGTTGGAATATTTCAGTAGTGTTTGGTTGTGGTTTACCTTGTCACTGTTACATTTTCTTGATTTTTCAAAGTTCATTTTGAATTTCTTTCGTTGAAATGCAAGAGTTGGAATATTTCAGTAGTGTTTGCTTGTGATTTGAATTTCTTTCATTGAGATGCAAGAGTTGGAATATTTCAGTAGTGTTTGGTGGTGGTTTACCTTGTCACAGTTACATTTTCTTGATTTTTCAAAGTTCATTTTGAATTTCTTTCGTTGAAATGCAAGAGTTGGAATATTTCAGTAGTGTTTGGTTGTGGTTTACCTTGTCACAGTTACATATTCTTGATTTTTCAAAGTTCATTTTGAATTTCTTTCGTTGAAATGCAAGAGTTGGAATATTTCAGTAGTGTTTGGTTGTGGCTTACCTTGTCACAGTTACATTTTCTTGATTTTTCAAAGTTCAATTTGAATTTCTTTCGTTGAAATGCAAGAGTTGGAATATTGTGTTAAATAAGTAGTTTTTCTGTATCTTTTAAAAGAGCTTTAAGGGTTTGAGAGACTCAGTTGCCTGATTCCGTGTGGTTTTTCTTTACTTGGTGGTCATTAAAAACGAAATTTTTGTGTTAAATAAGTAGTTCTTGTATCTTTAAAAGAGCTTTACGGGGATTGAGAGACTCAGTTTTACCTTGTCACAGTTACATTTTCTTGATTTTTCAAAGTTCATTTTGAATTTCTTTCGTTGAAATGCAAGAGTTGGAATTTTTCAGTAGTGTTTGGTTGTGGTTTACCTTGTCACAGTTACATTTTCTTGATTTTTCAAAGTTCATTTTGAATTTCTTTCGTTGAAATGCATAGTCACGGCTATGTTTTATCAAGAAAATATCTGAATGCATTTAAGGTATAGTATGAATGGCTTGCAAAAAAAAACACGAAAATACTACTACTAGTAACAATTCACTGCACTACAAAACCATTGGATGTAGTCACGGCTATGTTTTATCAAGAAAATATCTGAATGCATTTAAGGTATAGTATGAATGGCTTGCAAAAAACACGAAAATACTACTACTAGTAACAACTCACTGCACTACAAAACCATCTGATGTAGTCACTGCTATGTTTTATCAAGAAAATATCATACACACCTATGAAAGGCTAAGAAATCCAGCTCAGAAAAGTAAAAAATAGCAACCCACACATCCCAAATCATAGATTTCTTAGTCGTATGTTTACCCGAATATTTAACAAGTACCATTTTTCTATACCATCCATAAAACTCAATTCCTCCTAGATCTTTCGTTGAAATGCAAGAGTTGGAATATTTCAGTAGTGTTTGGTTGTGGTTTACCTTGTCACAGTTACATTTTCTTGATTTTTCAAAGTTCATTTTGAATTTCTTTCGTTGAAATGCAAGAGTTGGAATATTTCAGTAGTGTTTGGTTGTGGTTTACCTTGTCACAGTTACATTTTCTTGATTTTTCAAAGTTCATTTTGAATTCCTTTCGTTGAAATGCAAGAGTTGGAATATTTCAGTAGTGTTTGGTTGTGGTTTACCTTGTCACAGTTACATTTTCTTGATTTTTCAAAGTTCATTTTGAATCATTCAAGAAACGTGATTAAACACGTTTTTAAACTACATGCTATTTGCACGCCTTTCCTTGGCACCTTTCCAAACGAGCGGGGATTCCCCGCCAGTTCCTACACATTGCAAAAAAGTGAGCAGTATGAAAACTCCACGTTTTCAACCAGACTGGTTTTTTAGACAACACACCCACAGAGATGACACACACACACACACATAGAGACGAGACACGCACAGACACAACACACAAACAGAGTCATAGTGAGAGAGATATCCAAAAAGTTGGGTTGATCTAGGTTCACTTAGAGTGGCGCGCCACTCTAAGTGAACCTAGATCAACCCAACTTTTTGGATATCTCTCTCACTATGACTCTGTTTGTGTGTTGTGTCTGTGCGTGTCTCGTCTCTATGTGTGTGTGTGTGTGTCATCTCTGTGGGTGTGTTGTCTAAAAAACCAGTCTGGTTGAAAACGTGGAGTTTTCATACTGCTCACTTTTTTGCAATGTGTAGGAACTGGCGGGGAATCCCCGCTCGTTTGGAAAGGTGCCAAGGAAAGGCGTGCAAATAGCATGTAGTTTAAAAACGTGTTTAATCACGTTTCTTGAATGATTCAAAATGAACTTTGAAAAATCAAGAAAATGTAACTGTGACAAGGTAAACCACAACCAAACACTACTGAAATATTCCAACTCTTGCATTTCAACGAAAGGAATTCAAAATGAACTTTGAAAAATCAAGAAAATGTAACTGTGACAAGGTAAACCACAACCAAACACTACTGAAATATTCCAACTCTTGCATTTCAACGAAAGAAATTCAAAATGAACTTTGAAAAATCAAGAAAATGTAACTGTGACAAGGTAAACCACAACCAAACACTACTGAAATATTCCAACTCTTGCATTTCAACGAAAGATCTAGGAGGAATTGAGTTTTATGGATGGTATAGAAAAATGGTACTTGTTAAATATTCGGGTAAACATACGACTAAGAAATCTATGATTTGGGATGTGTGGGTTGCTATTTTTTTACTTTTCTGAGCTGGATTTCTTAGCCTTTCATAGGTGTGTATGATATTTTCTTGATAAAACATAGCAGTGACTACATCAGATGGTTTTGTAGTGCAGTGAGTTGTTACTAGTAGTAGTATTTTCGTGTTTTTTGCAAGCCATTCATACTATACCTTAAATGCATTCAGATATTTTCTTGATAAAACATAGCCGTGACTACATCCAATGGTTTTGTAGTGCAGTGAGTTGTTACTAGTAGTAGTATTTTCGTGTTTTTTGCAAGCCATTCATACTATACCTTAAATGCATTCAGATATTTTCTTGATAAAACATAGCCGTGACTATGCATTTCAACGAAAGAAATTCAAAATGAACTTTGAAAAATCAAGAAAATGTAACTGTGACAAGGTAAACCACAACCAAACACTACTGAAATATTCCAACTCTTGCATTTCAACGAAAGAAATTCAAAATGAACTTTGAAAAATCAAGAAAATGTAACTGTGACAAGGTAAAACTGAGTCTCTCAATCCCCGTAAAGCTCTTTTAAAAGATACAAGAACTACTTATTTAACACAAAAATTTCGTTTTTAATGACCACCAAGTAAAGAAAAACCACACGGAATCAGGCAACTGAGTCTCTCAAACCCCTTAAAGCTCTTTTAAAAGATACAGAAAAACTACTTATTTAACACAATATTCCAACTCTTGCATTTCAACGAAAGAAATTCAAATTGAACTTTGAAAAATCAAGAAAATGTAACTGTGACAAGGTAAGCCACAACCAAACACTACTGAAATATTCCAACTCTTGCATTTCAACGAAAGAAATTCAAAATGAACTTTGAAAAATCAAGAATATGTAACTGTGACAAGGTAAACCACAACCAAACACTACTGAAATATTCCAACTCTTGCATTTCAACGAAAGAAATTCAAAATGAACTTTGAAAAATCAAGAAAATGTAACTGTGACAAGGTAAACCACCACCAAACACTACTGAAATATTCCAACTCTTGCATCTCAATGAAAGAAATTCAAATCACAAGCAAACACTACTGAAATATTCCAACTCTTGCATTTCAACGAAAGAAATTCAAAATGAACTTTGAAAAATCAAGAAAATGTAACAGTGACAAGGTAAACCACAACCAAACACTACTGAAATATTCCAACTCTTGCATTTCAACGAAAGAAATTCAAAATGAACTTTGAAAAATCAAGAAAATGTAACTGTGACAAGGTAAACCATCACCAAACACTACTGAAATATTCCAACTCTTGCATTTCAATGACAGAAATTCAAAATGAACTTTGAAAAATCAAGAAAATGTAACTGTGACAAGGTAAACCGTAACCAAACACTACTGAAATATTCCAACTCTTCAACGAAAGAAATTCAAAATGAACTTTGAAAAATCAAGAAAATGTAACTGTGACAAGGTAAACCACAACCATACACTACTGAAATATTCCAACTCTTGCATTTCAACGAAAGAAATTCAAAATGAACTTTGAAAAATCAAGAAAATGTAACTGTGACAAGGTAAACCACAACCAAACACTACTGAAATATTCCAACTCTTGCATTTCAATGAAAGAAATTCAAAATGAACTTTGAAAAATCAAGAAAATGTAACTTTGACATGGTAAACCACAACCAAACACTACTGAAATATTCCAACTCTTGCATTTCAACGAAAGAAATTCAAATGAACTTTGAAAAATCAAGAAAATGTAACTGTGACAAGGTAAACCACAACCAAACACTACTGAAATATTCCAACTTTTGCATTTCAACGAAAGAAATTCAAAATGAACTTTGAAAAATCAAGAAAATGTAACTGTGACAAGGTAAACCACAACCTAACACTACTGAAATATTCCAACTCTTGCATTTCAACGAAAGAAATTCAAAATGAACTTTGAAAAATCAAGAAAATGTAACTGTGACAAGGTAAACCACAACCAAACACTACTGAAAAATTCCAACTCTTGCATTTCAACGAAAGAAATTCAAAATGAACTTTGAAAAATCAAGAAAATGTAACTGTGACAAGGTAAAACTGAGTCTCTCAATCCCCGTAAAGCTCTTTTAAAAGATACAAGAACTACTTATTTAACACAAAAATTTCGTTTTTAATGACCACCAAGTAAAGAAAAACCACACGGAATCAGGCAACTGAGTCTCTCAAACCCCTTAAAGCTCTTTTAAAAGATACAGAAAAACTACTTATTTAACACAAAAATTTCGTTTTTAATGACCATCAAGTAAAGAAAAATCACACGGAATTAGGCAATTGAGTCTCTCAAACCCTGTAAAGCTCTTTTAAAAGATACAACAAATGACCATCAAGTAAAGAAAAAACCACAGTTGATCAAGAAAATATCTGAATGCATTTAAGGTATAGTATGAATGACTTGCAAAAAACACGATACTACTACTAGTAACAACACACTGCACTACAAAACCATCTGATGTAGTCACGGCTACGTTTTATCAAGAAAATATCTGAATGCATTTAAGGTATAGTATGAATGGCTTGCAAAAAACACGAAAATACTACTACTAGTAACAACTCACTGCACTACAAAACCATCTGATGTAGTCACGACTATGTTTGATCAAGAAAAATATCTGAATGTATTTAAGGTATAGTATGAATGGCTTGCAAAAAACACGAAAATACTACTACTAGTAACAATTCACTGCACTACAAAACCATCGGATGTAGTCACGGCTATGTTTTATCAAGAAAATATCTGAATGCATTTAAGGTATAGTATGAATTGCTTGCAAAAAAAAAAACACGAAAATACTACTACTAGTAACAACTCACTGCACTACAAAACCATCTGATGTAGTCACGGCTATGTTTTATCAAGAAAATATCTGAATGCATTTAAGGTATAGTATGAATGGCTTGCAAAAAAAAACACGAAAATACTACTACTAGTAACAATTCACTGCACTACAAAACCATTGGATGTAGTCACGGCTATGTTTTATCAAGAAAATATCTGAATGCATTTAAGGTATAGTATGAATGGCTTGCAAAAAACACGAAAATACTACTACTAGTAACAACTCACTGCACTACAAAACCATCTGATGTAGTCACTGCTATGTTTTATCAAGAAAATATCATACACACCTATGAAAGGCTAAGAAATCCAGCTCAGAAAAGTAAAAAAATAGCAACCCACACATCCCAAATCATAGATTTCTTAGTCGTATGTTTACCCGAATATTTAACAAGTACCATTTTTCCATACCATCCATAAAACTCAATTCCTCCTAGAATTATTTAAACTAAATAGTTACCCCTGCCCTAGAATTAACACAAAAATTTCGTTTTTAATGACTACCAAGTAAAGAAAAAATCACACGGAATTAGGCAACTGAGTCTCTCAATCCCCGTAAAGCTCTTTTTAAAGCTTGTGTATTATAACGACCACAGAGTAACTTCGCTAATACACGGGATGGGGGGATCGGAGTCCTTTGGGGGTGTGGTAGGGGATCTCACAACACTGTTCAAATAGAACTTGTGTATTATAACAACCACCAACCCCATGTAACTGAACCCCTGTATAACTGAAACCCCGTAAGAAAGAAATCGCTTGAGTCCTCTCGCAATAGCAAACCAAACCAGATTATACCCACTTAACCAGATCAAAAAATGGCGGTCACACTAGCTGAAAATTTAACTAAACCCCCGTGTAACTGAATCCGTATGTAACTGAACTCTCGTGCAACTCAAGTCCCCAAATCTCGTAAACTAAAGCTTGTGTATTATAACGACCACAGAGTAACTTCGCTAATACACGGGATGGGGGGATCGGAGTCCTTTGGGGGTGTGGTAGGGGATCTCACAACACTGTTCAAATAGAACTTGTGTATTATAACAACCACCAACCCCATGTAATTGAACCCCTGTATAACTGAAACCCCGTAAGAAAGAAATCGCTTGAGTCCTCTCGCAATAGCAAACCAAACCAGATTATACCCACTTAACCAGATCAAAAAATGACGGTTACACTAGCTGAAAATTTAACTAAACCCCCGTGCAACTGAATCCGTATGTAACTGAACTCTCGTGCAACTCAAGTCCCCAAATCTCGTAAACTAAAGCTTGTGTATTATAACGACCACAGAGTAACTTCGCTAATACACGGGATGGGGGGATCGGAGTCCTTTGGGGGTGTGGTAGGGGATCTCACAACACTGTTCAAATAGAACTTGTGTATTATAACAACCACCAACCCCATGTAACTGAACCCCTGTATAACTGAAACCCCGTAAGAAAGAAATCGCTTGAGTCCTCTCGCAATAGCAAACCAAACCAGATTAACAACCACCAACCCCATGTAACTGAACCCCTGTATAACTGAAACCCTGTAAGAAAGAAATCGCTTGAGTCCTCTCGCAATAGCAAACCAAACCAGATTATACCCACTTAACCAGATTAAAAAATGGCGGTCACACTAGCTTGATTAGTAATTGGACTTTCAGTCCTACATTCACGGGTTTCTGCAAAGTGCTATGGACTTCATTGAAAAAATACCAGTTAAAAAAAATAAATAAACATGTATTATACTCATTCCTCTTGGCAAAAAGGTGTAATGACCTATTCTTAACCATTGCAATACCTTTACGCAAATATCTTTTCGCAAAAAAATCGCAAATCTCGTAAACTAAAGAAGTAATTACCCTTTTCAACATTAATTACCCCTTTTTTGCAAATGCTTGCATATCCCATTACCCCTTTTTTGCAATGGTTAATCAAACATCTCCGATTGTAAAAGCATTAAAAAATTTTCCAATTACTAATTACCCTAACCCCTGTATAACTGAAACCCTGTAAGAAAGAAATCGCTTGAGTCCTCTCGCAATAGCAAACCAAACCAGATTATGCCCACTTAACCAGATCAAAAAATGGCGGTCACACTAGCTTGATTAGTAATTGGACTTTCAGTCCTACATTCACGGGTTTCTGCAAAGTGCTATGGACTTCATTGAAAAAATACCAGTTAAAAAAAATAAATAAACATGTATTATACTCATTCCTCTTGGCAAAAAGGTGTAATGACCTATTCTTAACCATTGCAATACCTTTACGCAAATATCTTTTCGCAAAAAATTCGCAAATCTCGTAAACTAAAGAAGTAATTACCCTTTTCAACATTAATTACTCCTTTTTTGCAAATGCTTGCATATCCCATTACCCCTTTTTTTGCAATGGTTAATCAAACATCTCCGATTGTAAAAGCATTAAAAAAATCGGTTTTTTGGTTTACCACTAAAAAAAGACACTGAACTTTGAAATTGCGTCATTCCTCTTGGCAAAGAGTGTGATGACCTGTAGGCCGCAAATAAAACAGGATGGAACATAAAGGCGGCAAAGTAGTACCTTGATTACTACTCACTCCCCCACAACCCTCAGGGTTTAAGTTATGCCTTGGAGGCATATAAGGTTTTAATAGAAGGCGTTGTCGTGGAAACTTCGAAACAGGCTCATTCGATTGGAAATTCAAAGGGCTAGTGCCCTTTTTAGTAGTCGAAAGTGATTGGAAGGCTACTAGCCCCCCCCCACGCCCCATCATTCCCCCAAACACATCCAATCAAAATTTTGAGATAACCATTTTGTTCAGCGTAGTTGATTTCCAGATAGAAAATATGTTTTTGAGGAGGAAACTCCCCCTCAACCCTCAGGGCAAGGGTTTTAAGTTATGCCAAGGGGGCACATAAGGTTTTTATAGAAGGCGTTGTTGTAGAAACTTTAAAAAAAGGCTCATTCGATTGGAAATTCAAAGGACAACTAACCCCCTTCTCACGCCCACCTTTTCCCCAAACACATCCAATCAAAATTTTGAGATAGCCATTTGATTAAACGTACTATTAAGTTCTGGAAATTAGGTATTTGAGGATGACAACTCCCCCACAGCCCACAGGGCAAGGGTTGTAAGTTATGCCCTGGGGGCATACAAGGTTTTTTTTTTATAGAAGGCGTTGTCGTAGAAACTTCAAAAAAGGCTCATTCAAATGGAAATTCAAAGGGCTAGTGCCCTCTTTAATCGTCGAAAGTGATTGGAGGGACAACTAACCCCCTTCTCACGCCCACCTTTTCCCCAAACACATCCAATCAAAATTTTGAGATAGCCATTTGATTAAACGTACTATTAAGTTCTAGAAATTAGGTCTTTGAGGATGATAACTCCCCCACAGCCCACAGGGCAAGGGTTGTAAGTTATGCCGTGGGGGCATGTAAGGTTTTGTATAGACAATGTTGTCGCAAAAACTTCAGAAAGAGCTCATTCGATTGGAAATTTAAATGGCTAGTTCCCTTTTTAATAGTCGAAAGTGATTCTGAAGCAACTGACATCCCTTCCACGCCCATCATTTCCCCAAACACATCGAATCAAAATTTTGATATAGCCATTTTGTTCAACGTAGTTGAAAGTTCTGGAAATTGTATGTTTGAGCAGGACACTCCCCCCATAGTCTTCAGGGGCAAGGGTTATAAGTTATGCCCTGGGGGCATATATGGTTCTCATGGAAGGAATGCTCGTATAAACTTCAGAGAAGGCTTATTTGATTGGAAATTGAGAGTTCTAGTGCCCTTCTTAATAGTAGAAAGTGATTGGAAGGCAACTAGCGCCCCCACGCCCATCATTCCCTAAAACACATCCAATCAAAATTTTGAGATAGCCATTATGTTCAGCGCAGTTGATTTCCAGATCGAAAATATGTTTTTGAGGAGGACACTCCCCCATAACTCCCAGGGTTTAAGCTATGCCCTGGAGGCATATAAGGTTTTAATAGAAGGCGTTGTCGTAGAAACTTCGAAACAGGCTCATTCGATTGGAAATTCAAAGGGCTAGTGCCCTTTTTAGTAGTCGAAAGTTCTAATTGAACTTCTGAAATTGAAATTGAAATTGAAAGTTCTAGTTCACTTTTTAAGCGTCAAAAGATATTGGAAGGTAACCAGCTCCCCCCCAAACCCTTTTTTCCCAAATGCATCCAATAAAAATTTTAAGATATCTATTTTGTTGAAAATAGTTCAAAGATCACATAACAAAAATTATTTTGTCGACACAACCCAGCAGGACCCGGGGGCAGGCGTTGTAAGTTATGCCCTGGGGGCACATATGGGTCTTATGGAAGGGATGATAGTATTAACTTCAAAGAGGGATCATTTGATTGGAAATTGAAAGGACTAGTTCACTTTTTAAGATTCAAACGAGATTGGAGGGCACCTATCCCCCCCCCCCTCCATGCCCTTTTTTCCTAAAACCCACCGATAAGAACGTTGAGATAGCTTTTTTTTTAAATAGTTCAGAGACCATATAATGAAAGCTCAGAGGTCAACACAGCCCCCAAGGGCCCGAGGGCAGGTGTTGTAAGGTATGCCCTGGGGAATATATGGTTATTATTGAAGGGATGCTCGTAAAAAATTCAGAGATGGCTCATTTGATTGGAAATTGAAAGTTCTAGTTCAGTTTTTTAGAGTCAAAAGAGATAGGAGGGCAACTAGCCCCCCACTCCCCTTTTTCCCCAAATGCATCCAATAAAATTTTTTAAATAGTTATTAAGCTAAAAATTGCTCAAAAGTCAGATAACAAAAACTTGTCACAACCCCCCAGGACCCGGGGGCAGATGTTATAAGTTATGCCCTGGGGCATATATTGTTCATATGAAAGGGATGCTCGTATAAACTTCAGAGGGCTCATTTGATTGGATATTGAAAGTTTAGGCTCACTTTTTATTAGTCAAAACAGATCCGAGTGCAGCAAGCCCCCCCACGCCTTCTTTTTCAAAACCCATCTGATGGAAATTTTGAGATAGACATTTTGTTAAAAATAGTTCAAAGGTGGGACAAGAAAAAAGCCAGTGTCAATAAAGCCCCCCAGGGCACAGAGGTAGGCGTTCAAGTTATGGCCTTAGGGCATGTATGGTTCTTATGAAAGGGATGCTCGTATAAACTTCATAGAGGGCTCATTTGAATGGAAATTGAAAGTTCTAGTTCACTTTTTAATAGTCAAGAGAGTTAAATTAGCCCCCCACGCTCTTATCCCCAAACCCGTCCGCTACAAATTTTGAGATAGCCAGTGTCTTGTAAATTGTTCAAAAATTAGATAACAAAAACGCCCCCTAAAGTCTGGGGGATAGGCGTTGTAAGCGTTATCCTGGGGGCGTATATGGTTCTTATGAAAGGGATGCTCGTATAAACTTCATAGATGGCTCATTTGAATGGAAATTGAAAGTTCTAATTCACTTTTTAAGAGTCAAGAGAGTTAAATTAGACCCCCACGCTCTTATCCCCAAACCCGTCCGCTACAAATTTTGAGATAGCCAGTGTCTTGTAAATTGTTCAAAAATTAGATAACAAAAACGCCCCCTAAAGTCTGGGGGATAGGCGTTGTAAGCGTTATCCTGGGGCGTATATGGTTCTTATGAAAGGGATGCTCGTATAAACTTCATAGAGGGCTCATTTGAATGGAAATTGAAAGTTCTAGTTCACTTTTTAGGAGTCAAGAGAGTTAAACTAGCCCCCCACGCTTTTATCCCCAAACCCGTCCGCTACAAATTTTGAGATAGCCAATGTTTTGGAAATTGTTCAAAAATTAGATAAAAAATTAGATATCCCCCCAAAGCCTGGGGGATAGGCGTTATAAGTGTTATCCTGGGGGCGTATATGGTTCTTATGAAAGGGATGCTCGTATAAACTTCAGAGGGGGCTCATTTCTTTGGAAATTATTAGTTCTAGTTCAATTTTTAAGGGTCAAAAGTTATATGAGGACAACTACACACCCCCCCCCCCACACACCCTTTTTTCCCCAAGCCCATCCGATAATTTTTTTATAATAGCCATTTCCTTAAAAATAGTTCAAAGGTCAGATAAGAAAAATTCCTGTGTCGAAGGAACCTGCCAGGGCCCGGAGGCAGGCGCTATGAGTAATGCTCTAGGGGTATATATAGTTCTTATGGAAGGGATGCTCGTATAAACTTCGGAGAGGGCTCATTTGATTGGAAATTGAAGGTTCTTGTTCACTTTTTAAGAGTCAAAAGAGATCGGAGGGCAACTAGCCCCCCTCCTCCACGCCCTAAATGCATCAGATAAAAATCTTGAGATAGACATTTTGTTGAAAATTGTTCAAAGTTCTGATAACAAAAAAACTCCGGTGTCGACACAGCCCCCCTGGGCCCGGAGATAGGCGTTGTAAGTTATGCCCTGGGGGCATATATGGTTGTTATGGAAGGGATGCTCGTATGAACTTCCTAGAGGGCTCATTTGATTGGAAATTGAAAGTTGTAATTCACTTTTTAAGAGTCAAAACTGATTGGAGGGCAGCTAGCCTCCCCCCACACTTCATTTATTTTTTTCCCAGATCACTTCATATAGAAGGGGTCGTCGTATAAACTTCAAAGGGGGCTCATTCGATTGGAAATCAAGAGTTCTAGTGCCCTTTTTAAGAGTCAAAAGTGATCAGAGGGCAACTGGCCCAAGCCCTTTTCCCCAAATACATCTGATAAAAAATTTGTGGTAGCCATTTTGTTAGAAATAGTTCAAAGGTCAGATAAGAAAAACTCCTGTGTCGACACCCCCACCCCCCCAGGACCGGGGCAAGCGTTAAAGGCATTAAAAGTTGTAGTTCATTTTCTCAGAGTGAAAAAATATCGGAGGGCAACTAGCCCCTCCACGCCTTTAGGTGTATCGGATGGATAAACTCATCTGATAAAAATTTCAGGTGGCCATTTTGTTAAAAGTAGTTCAACCATCAGATATTAAAACTCCAGGGTCGACACAACCCCCCAGGGCAAGGGACAGGCGTTGTAAGCTATACTCTGGGGATATATATATGGTTCTTATAGATGGGATACTCGTATAATCTTCAGAGAGGGCTCATTTGATTGAAAATAAAAAAGTTCTAGTTCACTTTTAAAGAGTCAAAAGAGACCGAAGCTTAATGTAGTCCCCCCACGCCCTTTTTCCCCAAACCCATCCGATAAAAATTTTGAGATAGCAATTTTGTTAAAAATAGTTCAAACATCAGATAATAAAAACTCCGAGGTTGACACAAACCCATTTTTTCACTTAGATATTGTTACTTTGATACCAGTTTTGATACTTTGATGAACATTTGATTTTTTTCAAAAAGTTTGATTTTGAAATAAGGAATTTTTTAAAACTTGAAATTTTTTGCAATCAAAAACGAACAAAAATTAATTAAAAAAAAACTTTCCGAAAAATTAAGTTTTCAAAGAAAAGTAAAGGCCATTTTAAACTTAAGCTCAGCAGATACAAATACCTTTTAAAATTCAAACTCAAAACGATCAGAAATTACTATTAAAGAATAAATGAAACCCAAAACGAACAGAAATTAAATAAGCAATCATAGCAGAAACATACAACAAGTAATATAAATGAATAAATAGACCTTTAAGCGAGTAATGCTTAGATTGAATATGAAAATCAAGCTTAAAATGAAAAAAAAATATTTTCCTATTGAAGCATAAATGAAACTTAAAACCAACAGAAATTAAATAAACAATCAATGCAAACAGACATACAATAGATATTAATGTAAAATGATAAATAAATCTTAAGACGAGTGAAACTTAAATTGAATATGCAGATCAAGCTTTAAACGAACAAAAATCACCACAAACAAGAGTTGGGCTGTGACCTCCTTCTCTCACTGTAAAAGTCTAAAACCTACTGCATCATTGGCGCTTTACTGAAAACTATATGCGTCTTGAACAGTTTTGGAAAGTATAAACAACATCAAATTGAATATTTGATGTATAATGATATTAATTGTTTAAAGATCCATCAGTTCAGGAATTTATTTCACTGTAATTGTATCTTTATTTTCAATGCTGTAAGAACTGGAAAAGAAAATATTTGTAATATAATCCGTTTTCAGTTAAGCGCCAATGACGCAGTAGGCTTTTGGTTTTTATTTACAGTTAGGAAAGGAGGCAGTATCCAAACACTTGTTTGTAGGGAAACTATTCATCTTTAACAACTTTAAAAAGAGCTAATAAATTAAACTGAATATTTGATGTATAATGATATTAATTGCTGAAAGCTCATCAGTTCAAAATGTTACTATAATTCTCATGTTTATTTTCAATATTAAGTACAAAAGAAAATATTTGTCATAAAATTGGTTTTCAGTAAAGGGCCAATGATGCAGTAGGTTTTAGACTTACAGTGAGAGAAGGAGGTCATACCCGAACTCTTGTTTGTAGTGATTTTTGTTCGTTTCATGCTTGATTTGCATATTCAATTTAAGTCTCACTCGTTTTAAGATTTATTTATTAATTTACATTAATATCTATTGTATGTTTGTTTGCATTAATTGTTTATTTAATTTATGTTCCTTTTAAGTTTCATTTATACTTCAATAGGAAAATATTTTTTTTCATTTTAAGCTTGATTTTCATATTCAATCTAAGCATTACTCGCTTTAAGATATATTTATTCATTTATATTATTACTTGTTCTATGTTTTTGCTATGATTGTTTATTTAATTTCTGTTCGTTTTGGGTTTCATTTATTCTTTAATAGTAATTTCTGGTCGCTTTGAGTTTGAATTTTAAAAGGTATTTGTATCTGCTGAGCTTAAGTTTAGAATGGCCTTTACTTTTCTTTGAAAAACTCATTTTTCGGAAAGTTTTTTTAAATTAATTTATGTAAAGATACTTTCTGAGCTTTAACACATATCAATATCGTTCATCGCTAGAAACTGTTAAAGAGGTCTTATGTCCAGCAGTATCAAACATTCCACCAAGATTTGATTTGTTATGCAATAAATAACAGGCACATCCATTTCACTAAAGTCTTTCCTTTATTTTAATTTAATATTTACCACCCAACGCGACTGTATTTGAATATATACAATTCAACTAAGACGGTCAGAATTCTCTTTTATTTATGTTATCGCAAAAAATTCAATTTTGATTAAAAATAGGGCATGTAATTTTTGTAAGTATAATAAAGACAACTTTTCAACTTTGGTGGAATTTTTATTTTAGATTTTTGTACATTTTTAAACGAATACTAAAACTATATATTTTCATGTGTATGTGTACATTGTTACCTAATAAAAGAATCATCAAAAAATATTTATTTATCTTTCAATTATATTTATATGGGGTCGCCAGGAAACTTGCAATCAGAAATGGGGTCGTAAATGAAAAAAGTTTAGGAAGCCCTGTGTTAGATCGATGTAAGTTATCCGACAGAAATGCCACAAGAATTTTAATCAAACAGTTCGTGGTAACGAACTGTAAGTAAGGAGCGACCCGGCTCAATGGTAACCGAAACTCTAGAAAACGGGTTTTTGATACCAATAGATATATCAAAAGAATCAGATTTCAATGGTGATTTCAAATATATAACTTTCATCAAGTTTAGAGCTACCCATCAAAAGTTACGCGCCTGAGAAAATTTGGCTGATTTTCAAAAAAAGGGGGAAAGACCCCCTAAAAGTTATAGAACCTTAATGAAAATCACACCATCATATTCAGCGTATCAGAGAACCCTACTGTAGAGGTTTCAAGCTCCTATCTACAAAAATGTGGATTTTTGCATTTTTTGCCAGAAGAAAGATCACGGATGCGTGTTTATTTGTTTGTTTGTTTTTTTTTTGTTTTTTTTTTTCCCAGGGGTGATCGTATCGACCCAGTGGTCCTAGAATATCGTGGGAGGGCTCATTGGAACGGAAATTAAAAGTTCTAGTGCCCTTTTTAAGTGACCAAAAAAAATGGAGGGCAACTAGGCCCCCTCCCACGCTTATTTTTTTACCAAAGTCACCCGATCAAAATTTTGAGATAGCCATTTTGTTCAGCATGGTCGAAAATATGATAAATATGTCTTTTGGGATGACTTAATCCCCCGAAGTACCCAGAGGGAGGGCTAAAAGATATGAACTTTACCCAATGTTAACATATAGTATTGGTTATTCGGAAGTATACAGAAGTTTTCAGGAGGTTTTTTTTTCTGCTAGTGGGAGGGAAGAGTGGGTCGGGGGTTATGTTGGAGGATCTGTTCATGAAGGAAGTTTTCATGGGGGAAGGGAAATCGCCATGAAGGGGGCGCCGGACTTGCCAGCATTATTTATTTGTTATTGGGAAGTATACAACCATTTTCAGGAAGGATTTTTTCTGGAGGGGGGGCTAGAGGAGGGAGTTACTTTGGAGAATATTTCCGTGGAGGATGTTTCTTTGGGGTAAGGGACATTTCTATGAAGGGAGCGCCGGATTTCTAAGCATTATTTAAAAAACGATCAGAAATTAAATAAAAAAAAACAAGCTTTTTCAACTGAAATGTAAGAAGGAATATTAGAACTTAAAACGAACAGAAATTATAACGTATGTGAGGAGGTTCTCCCCCAAGTCAATACCTCGCTCTTTACGCTACAGTTTTTTTTAGTGCTTTCAAAAGAGCTATCTATTCTAATTAAACGGCCTTTGTGATTCATGGGTTTGTGAATCAAATTTTTTTTTAACTTTTAACGTAAAGAGCGTGGTATTGACTAAGGGCAGAACCCCCTCATATACGTAATAACATATACGTAATAAAAAAAACAATAAAAAACAAGCGATACGGCTCAATAGTAATCGAAACTTTTAAAAACGGAATTTCGCCCCTACAAGAGAAAGAATTTTAATGAAAATCACACCGTCAGATTCAGCGTATCAGAAAACCCTATTACATAGGTTACAAGCTCATATCTGCAAAAATCTGCAACTTTGTATTTTTTGCCAGAAGAAAAATATACGAATATAGAAGTTAGTTACGTAAGTTAATTTGTAAAGACATCCATTTAGCAAAAGAAAAGTAAAATTTTTATGCAAATAAAAGCTGCATTAACTAAAAAACGATCAGAAATTAAATAAAAAAAACAAGTTTTTTAAACTGAAAGTAAGGAGCGACATTAAAACTTAAAACGAACAGAAATTATTCCGTATATGAAAGGGGCTGTCCCCTCCTCAACGCCTCGCTCTTTACGCTAAAGTTTGACTCTGTCTCACAACTTTATTTTTTAAAACAATAAAAAACTTTAGCGTAAAGAGCGAGGCGTTGAGGAGGGGACAGCCCCTTTCATATACGGAATAATTTCTGTTCGTTTTAAGTTTTAATGTCGCTCCTTAAGGATTATATATATATATATATATATATATATATATATATATATATATATATATATATATATATATATATATATATATATATATATATATATATATATATATATATATTATATATATATATATATATATATATATATATATATATATATATATATATATATATATAATATATATATATATATATATATATATATATATATATATATATATATATATATATATTATATATATATATATATATATATATATATATATATATATATATATATATATATATATATATATATATATATATA
Organism: Artemia sinica; assembly: GCA_027921565.1. NCBI lineage: Eukaryota > Metazoa > Arthropoda > Branchiopoda > Anostraca > Artemiidae > Artemia > Artemia sinica. Next base: position 181,270 of record JAPEVW010000150.1, on the reverse strand, counting down.
TATATATATTAAATAGTTGAATTGTTAAGTGGATACTGTATCAACATTAATGTCAATTGAGGGTGGGGGGGGGGATGCGCCCCTTGAAATTAAAAAATACCTTTCTTGCGGGCATTTCAATTGAAAAATGCCTTTTTTGTATTCTGATGGAAGAAATTGATAAATTTGCTCCCGCCCTAGAAATTCAAAAAATAAGGTTTGTTACCCAAATTGTCGTGAATTGATAATACTGTTTATTAATTAATTTGTTTTTCAAACACAAAGTTTAGAAGCGGAAATAGTTGTGCTAGAGTAACACAAGGCAATGATTGGGGCCCTGATCCTAATTATCAGGTTAATGCCCTTTTTACAACTTGTTATTAAAACCCCTTCTAAACTCATTGTTTCACCCCTGACCCAAGTTATTAATTAAATTACCCATCTGCAATAACATTTAAGTGAAAAAACTATTGATTTTTAATCCTTCTTTTGTACAACTTAAAGAGAAGGCTAAAACAGTTCGAGTTTTTTTTCTGATGATTGTGTTTTGTCTTTTCAGCTTCATGTTAAACTTTAAAGTGGCTTTCACATGCATGTCTAGCTAAAATCCCATGTCTATACATGTGTCTGACCAGACATCAATGTCTAGACAACTACCGTTCACAAGTAAAATTTGATGCTTGGCTAGACAAGTTACAGCTAAGGATCCAGTTCTAGACTCTACAACGCAAAGTCTAGGATTTTTGATTACAGCCGATCAGAACGTGTCAAGTTCCACTATTTTCATCATCTATGTTTACATTTTTAAACTCGAATTTAGTTTTTGTTTTCTCATTAATTATTTTTTTAAATTTTAGGCAAATATCGAACACCAGACATAATAGTGAATCACTTTAAGGCAATTGTTTGGCTTGTCTCATCCATTATCTTGTGACAGTAAAAATAGGGATTACAATTTCGAAAGTTTTATCTGCAAAAGTTCTCTTGATTGGCTAGAAATGACAACTGTAATCTATTTGAAACTAAAGTTGTAGTTTAAATAAGCACTGAATTCTTCTTGTGAACGGTAATTTCGTAGACATTGATTTCTGGCCAGACACGTGTCTAGACATGAGATTCTAGCTAGACACGCATGTGAAAGAAACCTTAAACATAGTGCCTAAGAATATGTAGAAATCAGTGTTGAAAACAAGGTAAAATATCCTCTGGTCCCCCTGGTTTTGGTTATGTGGAACTATCGGTGTGCCCTGTATGGACATTAAGTGAAACTAAGTAGACCTTAGTTTTAAATGCAACACAGATAATAAGGGGTTTTATGTTAAAGTTTTTCAGTCTTACTAGGGAAGGTTGGGGTGTTCTCCGGATCATGGGGGATTCTATGCTTCTCCTGCTTTAAGATTTTAATAAGAAACCTAAAAATTGTGAAAAAGAACACGTAGTGTTTACAGCTTCCTCTGTTGACTTCTAACGTTTTGAAAGTAGTTTTTAACTTAAAATTTGTGTAAATTGGTCTTTCTGAAAAAAAAAAACAAATATGGATATGTCTACCGAAAATATATAAAAGTGGAAAAAAGTGGAATAGGATATAGAAAGGCATATAGTAAGTAAGCAAGTATGATGGTAATAGACCATCAAGGTTCAAACCGGCGGTGCTGATCTCCATTTTGTGGCCCTTCAGCCAGGAAGTGCAATGGGGAATTGGGAGGCATCTAAAGATAAATAGACCAGAATAGAACGAAAGTAAAATAGACCAAACGACCGAAAATAGAACAGACCAACGAAATAAGGAATAGACCGAATATAAAAAGAGGCTTTGAAATAACCAATTGTAATTAGAGTAATCCAAATTAAATAGAAATCACAATCACAAGTCTGAATATCACATGGAATCCCTGTGTGAAGCCAAAAATAAAATTTCATAAAAGCAAAAATAAAATGAGAAAAGTTATATGCAAAAGAAAAGACTGATAGACATACCAGAAATGGAAGATTGTTTAAGTGAAAAAAAAGAGACGTCGAAACAGACCAGGATTAAGATAGAATCATCCGCTTTAAATAGAAAATGTTTTTTAATCACAAGTGTCAATATTACTTGGAAACCCAGCGTAAGTGCAAAATAAAATAGCCTAAATGCGACAATAAAAGGAAAAAAGGATACGCAGAAATAATTGATATATATACCAGAAATTGAGCATTAAAGTGGAAAAAAGGGACGTTGAAACAGGCCAAAAGTAAGATAGAATGATTCAATTTCAATAGAAACATAGCTATCCTAAAACATAGTGTAGATTTTCACAAGTATGCCCATAACAAATGCAACAACGGAACGATATACAGTCAAAGAAGAAACGAAAAAAATAGTATGCCAAAAAATACTGATAGATTTACTGGAAGAGATTGACTATGGAATGGAAAGGGAGAAGAGTCGAATTAGGCAGGGAGTACGATTGAATGATTCAATGGTCTCAATTGTCGCATTAATCACTCGTCTCAACGCTGCAGGGGTATTCCTTCTCTTCCATGTGTAGGTATGCACATGCCATAAAACAGGAAGGTAGTAAACATTCATGCTAAATACAAGACAAAACACCATACAGGTTGTAGCAGATGCTACAGAAATTAGAGCACATAAACTGCAGGAACTTTTATAGCCATTAATTTGTAGGTTTATACAAAAAGTATTGGATTCAGTTTACATCTACGTAATTTACGATAGTTATGTTTTATATAATTTGTGTAAGAAATTAATGCAATATGAATCATTCATGTATATGACATTGCACAAGAGTCTTGTTTGACCTAAACAATTTGAAAATTATACGACTTAAAACCAAGACCTCCCCCTCCTTGGACTGTTACTTATTTATTTAATTCTGTACATTAGTCACCAGTAGTATCGTAAGTTCCAGAAAATATGGGGGGGGGGCGAAATGTGTTTTTCAAAACTGGGGTGGGCAATTTTTTTTATTATTTTTTCAATAAAAATACTCGATAAATCATTTTCCAATGAAAGCATCACAAATGGTATTTATGAAAATCTAAGGGGGACTGGATAAAACTCCCCTCCGATTGATGCTCCTGGTAACCAGCCTTTTTCTTTCAGGAATGGAGCCTCCCAGTTTGAGCATCCTGTACACTCAGATCTCTTAAATCAAATTTATCATTTGACTGAAACAACAAGATACAGCACTTACCGAACAGCTCAAAAGCTACGGCTTCTTCAGAAACGAATTTTTTGTAAGTTATTTGTTGTTTTCTTTCCTATTTTCGTTGGCTGCTTGTTATTTTTCTAAACAAAAAAACCTAGAAAATTAAACAACCAGGCACAAATCAAATTTTATATGTTTGATGTTTATTTTTTAGTTGATAAAGGTAGATGTTTTTGTTTTCAGAAACAATACCATTTAGTCACGGTAATTCCTTGTCAAAGAAACAAGGAAATTTAAACTTTCTTTTTGTTTTGTTTGAAATTCGCTATTTTTTCATAGGAAAATTCAAAATGATCCGATTTATATTGTTGGGCTAAACATTTACTCTAAATTCTTTTCGGGAATTAATTTTTGAAGTTGAATGATTGGTTTCTTGCCTCTTTCCTTCACCCTCCATTTCTATTCATGAAACTAATAAGAATAAACTTCTTTCAAAAGTGTTAGTGCAGGGGAAGGGTCTTTCTACGGCAATTGTTAAAAATTGTCTAAATTTTTACAGAAGTTTGGTAACCTTGAAGTAGCTTCATGTCCCATAAGTACTGATCTTTTATTTAAGGATTATCTTTTTATATTGCTTTGTGTTTTTTATTCTATACGTAGCCTACATCTTCGTCTTGCTTTGAGGAGGGCTGAGCCTAGGCCTTGACTGAAATATCGGAATTTTGTTCACGGTTATTTATTTTTTCTTCGGTTGCATCAAGTCAGCATGGCTTGGAACTTATTTGTTCCCAATTCTTAGGTGTGTTTAGACAGTATGGTCTTGGAACTTAATTATACCCCATTAGTTAATTGGTGTCTTTAAACATAGACTATATACATAAGCATTTCTAATCTTTATAGTTATGTGTGATATGTTTGACAATAAATTAGGCTAGACATTAGTTTTACAAGCTTCTTAGTTTTGCACAATATTTTTTTCAAGCTAATGTTGAAGTAAATCAATAACTTAGGCTAGGCATTAGTTTTACAAGCTAATGTTGAAATAAGTCAATAAATTAGGCTAGATATTAGTTTTACATTAGTTTTGCAAGCTAATGTTGAAGTGAATCAATAAATTAGGCTAGACATTAATTTCACATTAGTTTTTTTTATATTAGTTTTACAAGCTAATGTTGAAGTAAATCATTAAATTAGGCTAGATATTAGTTTTACAAGCTAATGTTGAAGTAAATCAATAAATTAGGCTAGACATTAGTTTTACATTAGTTTTGCAAGCTAATGTTGAAGTAAATCAATAAATTAGGCTAGACATTAGTTTTACATTAGTTTTGGAAGCTAATGTTGAAGTAAATCAATAAATTAGGCTAGACATTAATTTTACATTAGTTTTGCAAGCTAATATTGAAGTAAATCAATAAATTAGGCTGGACATTAGTTTTAAATTAGTTTTGCAAGCTAATGTTGAAGTGAATCAATAAGTTAGGCTAGATATTAATTTTACATTAGTTTTACAAGCTAATGTTGAAGTAAATCAATAAATTAGGCTAGGCATTAGTTTTACAAGCTAATGTTGAAGTAAATCAATAAATTAGGCTAGACATTAGTTTTACATTAGTTTTGCAAGCTAATGTTGAAGTTAATCAATAAATTAGGCTACACGTTAATTTTACATTAGTTTTACAAGCCAATGTTGAAGTAAATCAATAAAGTAGGCTAGACATTAGTTTTACAATCTAATGTTGAAGTAAATCGATAAATTAGGCTAGACATGAGTTTTATATTAGTTTTGCAAGCTAATGTTGAATTAAATTAATAAATCAGGCTAGACATTAGTTTTACATTAGTTTTGCTAGCTAATGTTGAAGTGAATCAATAAATTAGGCTAGACATTAATTTTACTTTAGTTTTTTACATTAGTTTTACAAGCTAATGTTGAAGTAAATCAATAAATTAGGCTAGACATTAGTTTGACATCAGTTTTGCAAGCTAATGTTGAAATAAATTAATAAATCAGGCTAGATATTAGTTTTACATTAGTTTTGCAAGCTAATGTTGAAGTTAATCAATAAATTAGGCTAGACATTAATTTCACATTAGTTTTTTTTATATTAGTTTTACAAGCTAATGTTGAAGTAAATCATTAAATTAGGCTAGACATTAGTTTTACAAGCTAATGTTGAAGTAAATCAATAAATTAGGCTAGATATTAGTTTTACATTAGTTTTGCAAGCTAATGTTGAAGTGAATCAATAAATTAGGCTAGACATTAATTTTACATTAGTTTTGCAAGCTAATATTGAAGTAAATCAATAAATTAGGCTGGACATTAGTTTTAAATTAGTTTTGTAAGCTAATGTTGAAGTGAATCAATAAGTTAGGCTAGATATTAATTTTACATTAGTTTTACAAGCTAATGTTGAAGTAAATCAATAAATTAGGCTAGACATTAGTTTTACAAGCTAATGTTGAAGTAAATCAATAAATTAGGCTAGACATGAGTTTTACATTAGTTTTGCAAGCTAATGTTGAAGTTAATCAATAAATTAGGCTACACGTTAATTTTTTACAAGCCAATGTTGAAGTAAATCAATAAAGTAGGCTAGACATTAGTTTTACAATCTAATGTTGAAGTAAATCAATAAATTAGGCTAGACATGAGTTTTATATTAGTTTTGCAAGCTAATGTTGAATTAAATTAATAAATCAGGCTAGACATTAGTTTTACATTAGTTTTGCTAGCTAATGTTGAAGTGAATCAATAAATTAGGCTAGACATTAATTTTACTTTAGTTTTTTACATTAGTTTTACAAGCTAATGTTGAAGTAAATCAATAAATTAGGCTAGACATTAGTTTGACATTAGTTTTGCAAGCTAATGTTGAAGTAAATCAATAAATCAGGCTAGACATTAGTTTTACATTAGTTTTGGAAGCTAATGTTGAAGTAAATCAATAAATTAGGCTAGACATCAATTTTACATTAGTTTTGCAAGCTAATGTTGAAGTGAATCAATAAATTAGGCTAGACATTAATTTCACATTAGTTTTTTTTTTATATTAGTTTTACAAGCTAATGTTGAAGTAAATCATTAAATTAGGCTAGACATTAGTTTTACAAGCTAATGTTGAAGTAAATCAATAAATTAGGCTAGACATTAGTTTTACAAGCTAATGTTGAAGTAAATCAATAAATTAGGCTAGGCATTAGTTTTACATTAGTTTTGGAAGCTAATGTTGAAGTAAATCAATAAATTAGGCTAGACATCAATTTTACATTAGTTTTGCAAGCTAATATTGAAGAAAATCAATAAATTAGGCTGGACATTAGTTTTAAAATTAGTTTTGCAAGCTAATGTTGAAGTGAATCAATAAGTTAGGCTAGACATTAATTTCACATTAGTTTTTTTTATATTAGTTTTACAAGCTAATGTTGAAGTAAATCAATAACTTAGGCTAGGCATTAGTTTTACAAGCTAATGTTGAAATAAGTCAATAAATTAGGCTAGATATTAGTTTTAGATTAGTTTTGCAAGCTAATGTTGAAGTGAATCAATAAATTAGGCTAGACATTAATTTCACATTAGTTTTTTTTTATATTAGTTTTACAAGCTAATGTTGAAGTAAATCATTAAATTAGGCTAGACATTAGTTTTACAAGCTAATGTTGAAGTAAATCAATAAATTAGGCTAGACATTAGGTTTACATTAGTTTTGCAAGTTAATGTTGAAGTAAATCAATAAATTAGGCTAGACATTAGTTTTACATTAGTTTTGGAAGCTAATGTTGAAGTAAATCAATAAATTAGGCTAGACATTAATTTTACATTAGTTTTGCAAGCTAATATTGAAGTAAATCAATAAATTAGGCTGGACTTTAGTTTTAAATTAGTTTTGCAAGCTAATGTTGAAGTGAATCAATAAGTTAGGCTAGATATTAATTTTACATTAGTTTTACAAGCTAATGTTGAAGTAAATCAATAAATTAGGCTAGACATGAGTTTTACATTAGTTTTGCAAGCTAATGTTGAAGTTAATGGCTACACGTTAATTTTACATTAGTTTTACATGCCAATGTTGAAGTAAATCAATAAAGTAGGCTAGACATTAGTTTTACAATCTAATGTTTAAGTAAATCAATAAATTAGGCTAAACATGAGTTTTATATTAGTTTTGCAAGCTAATGTTGAATTAAATTAATAAATCAGGCTAGACATTAGTTTTACATTAGTTTTGCTAGCTAATGTTGAAGTGAATCAATAAATTAGGCTAGACATTAATTTTACTTTAGTTTTTTACATTAGTTTTACAAGCTAATGTTGAAGTAAATCAATAAATTAGGCTAGACATTAGTTTGACATTAGTTTTGCAAGCTAATGTTGAAGTAAATCAATAAATCAGGCTAGACATTAGTTTTACATTAGTTTTGGAAGCTAATGTTGAAGTAAATCAATAAATTAGGCTAGACATCAATTTTACATTAGTTTTGCAAGCTAATATTGAAGTAAATCAATAAATTAGGCTGGACATTAGTTTTAAATTAGTTTTGCAAGCTAATGTTGAAGTGAATCAATAAGTTAGGCTAGACATTAATTTCACATTAGTTTTTTTTTATATTAGTTTTACAAGCTAATGTTGAAGTAAATCAATAACTTAGGCTAGGCATTAGTTTTACAAGCTAATGTTGAAATAAGTCAATAAATTAGGCTAGATATTAGTTTTACATTAGTTTTGCAAGCTAATGTTGAAGTGAATCAATAAATTAGGCTAGACATTAATTTCACATTAGTTTTTTTTATATTAGTTTTACAAGCTAATGTTGAAGTAAATCATTAAATTAGGCTAGACATTAGTTTTACAAGCTAATGTTGAAGTAAATCAATAAATTAGGCTAGACATTAGTTTTACATTAGTTTTGCAAGCTAATGTTGAAGTAAATCAATAAATTAGGCTAGACATTAGTTTGACATTAGTTTTGCAAGCTAATGTTGAAGTAAATCAATAAATCAGGCTAGACATTAGTTTTACATTAGTTTTGGAAGCTAATGTTGAAGTAAATCAATAAATTAGGCTAGACATCAATTTTACATTAGTTTTGCAAGCTAATGTTGAAGTGAATCAATAAATTAGGCTAGACATTAATTTCACATTAGTTTTTTTTTATATTAGTTTTACAAGCTAATGTTGAAGTAAATCATTAAATTAGGCTAGACATTAGTTTTACAAGCTAATGTTGAAGTAAATCAATAAATTAGGCTAGACATTAGTTTTACATTAGTTTTACAAGCTAATGTTGAAGTAAATCAATAAATTAGGCTAGGCATTAGTTTTACATTAGTTTTGGAAGCTAATGTTGAAGTAAATCAATAAATTAGGCTAGACATCAATTTTACATTAGTTTTGCAAGCTAATGTTGAAGTAAATCAATAAATTAGGCTGGACATTAGTTTTAAATTAGTTTTGCAAGCTAATGTTGAAGTGAATCAATAAGTTAGGCTAGACATTAATTTCACATTAGTTTTTTTATATTAGTTTTACAAGCTAATGTTGAAGTAAATCAATAACTTAGGCTAGGCATTAGTTTTACAAGCTAATGTTGAAATAAGTCAATAAATTAGGCTAGATATTAGTTTTACATTAGTTTTGCAAGCTAATATTGAAGTGAATCAATAAATTAGGCTAGACATTAATTTCACATTAGTTTTTTTTTATATTAGTTTTACAAGCTAATGTTGAAGTAAATCATTAAATTAGGCTAGACATTAGTTTTACAAGCTAATGTTGAAGTAAATCAATAAATTAGGCTAGACATTAGTTTTACATTAGTTTTGCAAGCTAATGTTGAAGTAAATCAATAAATTAGGCTAGACATTAGTTTTACATTAGTTTTGGAAGTTAATGTTGAAGTAAATCAATAAATTAGGCTAGACATTAATTTTACATTAGTTTTGCAAGCTAATATTGAAGTAAATCAATAAATTAGGCTGGACTTTAGTTTTAAATTAGTTTTGCAAGCTAATGTTGAAGTGAATCAATAAGTTAGGCTAGATATTAATCTTACATTAGTTTTACAAGCTAATGTTGAAGTAAATCAATAAATTAGGCTAGACATGAGTTTTACATTAGTTTTGCAAGCTAATGTTGAAGTTAATGGCTACACGTTAATTTTACATTAGTTTTACATGCCAATGTTGAAGTAAATCAATAAAGTAGGCTAGACATTAGTTTTACAATCTAATGTTTAAGTAAATCAATAAATTAGGCTAGACATGAGTTTTATATTAGTTTTGCAAGCTAATGTTGAATTAAATTAATAAATCAGGCTAGACATTAGTTTTACATTAGTTTTGCTAGCTAATGTTGAAGTGAATCAATAAATTAGGCTAGACATTAATTTTACTTTAGTTTTTTACATTAGTTTTACAAGCTAATGTTGAAGTAAATCAATAAATTAGGCTAGACATTAGTTTGACATTAGTTTTGCAAGCTAATGTTGAAGTAAATCAATAAATCAGGCTAGACATTAGTTTTACATTAGTTTTGGAAGCTAATGTTGAAGTAAATCAATAAATTAGGCTAGACATCAATTTTACATTAGTTTTGCAAGCTAATATTGAATTAAATCAATAAATTAGGCTGGACATTAGTTTTAAATTAGTTTTGCAAGCTAATGTTGAAGTGAATCAATAAGTTAGGCTAGACATTAATTTCACATTAGTTTTTTTTATATTAGTTTTACAAGCTAATGTTGAAGTAAATCAATAACTTAGGCTAGGCATTAGTTTTACAAGCTAATGTTGAAATAAGTCAATAAATTAGGCTAGATATTAGTTTTACATTAGTTTTGCAAGCTAATGTTGAAGTGAATCAATAAATTAGGCTAGACATTAATTTCACATTAGTTTTTTTTATATTAGTTTTACAAGCTAATGTTGAAGTAAATCATTAAATTAGGCTAGACATTAGTTTTACAAGCTAATGTTGAAGTAAATCAATAAATTAGGCTAGACATTAGTTTTACATTAGTTTTGCAAGCTAATGTTGAAGTAAATCAATAAATTAGGCTAGACATTAGTTTTACATTAGTTTTGGAAGCTAATGTTGAAGTAAATCAATAAATTAGGCTAGACATTAATTTTACATTAGTTTTGCAAGCTAATATTGAAGTAAATCAATAAATTAGGCTGGACATTAGTTTTAAATTAGTTTTGCAAGCTAATGTTGAAGTGAATCAATAAGTTAGGCTAGATATTAATTTTACATTAGTTTTACAAGCTAATGTTGAAGTAAATCAATAAATTAGGCTAGACATTAGTTTTACAAGCTAATGTTGAAGTAAATCAATAAATTAGGCTAGACATCAGTTTTACATTAGTTTTGCAAGCTAATGTTGAAGTTAATCAATAAATTAGGCTACACGTTAATTTTACATTAGTTTTACAAGCCAATGTTGAAGTAAATCAATAAAGTAGGCTAGACATTAGCTTTACAATCTAATGTTGAAGTAAATCGATAAATTAGGCTAGACATGAGTTTTATATTAGTTTTGCAAGCTAATGTTGAATTAAATTAATAAATCAGGCTAGACATTAGTTTTACATTAGTTTTGGTAGCTAATGTTGAAGTGAATCAATAAATTAGGCTAGACATTAATTTTACTTTAGTTTTTACATTAGTTTTACAAGCTAATGTTGAAGTAAATCAATAAATTAGGCTAGACATTAGTTTGACATTAGTTTTGCAAGCTAATTTTGAAATAAATCAATAAATCAGGCTAGACATTAGTTTTACATTAGTTTTGCAAGCTAATGTTGAAGTTAATCAATAAATTAGGCTACACGTTAATTTCACATTAGTTTTTTTATATTAGTTTTACAAGCTAATGTTGAAGTAAATCATTAAATTAGGATAGACATTAGTTTTACAAGCTAATGTTGAAGTAAATCAATAAATTAGGCTAGACATTAGTTTTACATTAGTTTTGCAAGCTAATGTTGAAGTAAATCAATAAATTAGGCTAGACATTAATTTTACATTAGTTTTGCAAGCTAATATTGAAGTAAATCAATAAATTAGGCTGGACATTAGTTTTAAATTAGTTTTGTAAGCTAATGTTGAAGTGAATCAATAAGTTAGGCTAGATATTAATTTTACATTAGTTTTACAAGCTAATGTTGAAGTAAATCAATAAATTAGGCTAGACATTAGTTTTACAAGCTAATGTTGAAGTAAATCAATAAATTAGGCTAGACATGAGTTTTACATTAGTTTTGCAAGCTAATGTTGAAGTTAATCAATAAATTAGGCTACACGTTAATTTTACATTAGTTTTACAAGCCAATGTTGAAGTAAATCAATAAAGTAGGCTAGACATTAGTTTTACAATCTAATGTTGAAGTAAATCAATAAATTAGGCTAGACATGAGTTTTATATTAGTTTTGCAAGCTAATGTTGAATTAAATTAATAAATCAGGCTAGACATTAGTTTTACATTAGTTTTGCTAGCTAATGTTGAAGTGAATCAATAAATTAGGCTAGACATTAATTTTACTTTAGTTTTTTACATTAGTTTTACAAGCTAATGTTGAAGTAAATCAATAAATTAGGCTAGACATTAGTTTGACATTAGTTTTGCAAGCTAATGTTGAAGTAAATCAATAAATCAGGCTAGACATTAGTTTTACATTAGTTTTGGAAGCTAATGTTGAAGTAAATCAATAAATTAGGCTAGACATCAATTTTACATTAGTTTTGCAAGCTAATGTTGAAGTGAATCAATAAATTAGGCTAGACATTAATTTCACATTAGTTTTTTTTATATTAGTTTTACAAGCTAATGTTGAAGTAAATCATTAAATTAGGCTAGACATTAGTTTTACAAGCTAATGTTGAAGTAAATCAATAAATTAGGCTAGATATTAATTTTACATTAGTTTTACAAGCTAATGTTGAAGTAAATCAATAAATTAGGCTAGACATGAGTTTTACATTAGTTTTGCAAGCTAATGTTGAAGTAAATCAATAAATTAGGCTAGACATCAATTTTACATTAGTTTTGCAAGCTAATATTGAATTAAATCAATAAATTAGGCTGGACATTAGTTTTAAATTAGTTTTGCAAGCTAATGTTGAAGTGAATCAATAAGTTAGGCTAGACATTAATTTCACATTAGTTTTTTTTATATTAGTTTTACAAGCTAATGTTGAAGTAAATCAATAACTTAGGCTAGGCATTAGTTTTACAAGCTAATGTTGAAATAAGTCAATAAATTAGGCTAGATATTAGTTTTACATTAGTTTTGCAAGCTAATATTGAAGTGAATCAATAAATTAGGCTAGACATTAATTTCACATTAGTTTTTTTTATATTAGTTTTACAAGCTAATGTTGAAGTAAATCATTAAATTAGGCTAGACATTAGTTTTACAAGCTAATGTTGAAGTAAATCAATAAATTAGGCTAGACATTAGGTTTACATTAGTTTTGCAAGCTAATGTTGAAGTAAATCAATAAATTAGGCTAGACATTAGTTTTACATTAGTTTTGGAAGCTAATGTTGAAGTAAATCAATAAATTAGGCTAAACATTAATTTTACATTAGTTTTGCAAGCTAATATTGAAGTAAATCAATAAATTAGGCTGGACTTTAGTTTTAAATTAGTTTTGCAAGCTAATGTTGAAGTGAATCAATAAGTTAGGCTAGATATTAATTTTACATTAGTTTTACAAGCTAATGTTGAAGTAAATCAATAAATTAGGCTAGACATGAGTTTTACATTAGTTTTGCAAGCTAATGTTGAAGTTAATGGCTACACGTTAATTTTACATTAGTTTTACATGCCAATGTTGAAGTAAATCAATAAAGTAGGCTAGACATTAGTTTTACAATCTAATGTTTAAGTAAATCAATAAATTAGGCTAAACATGAGTTTTATATTAGTTTTGCAAGCTAATGTTGAATTAAATTAATAAATCAGGCTAGACATTAGTTTTACATTAGTTTTGCTAGCTAATGTTGAAGTGAATCAATAAATTAGGCTAGACATTAATTTTACTTTAGTTTTTTACATTAGTTTTACAAGCTAATGTTGAAGTAAATCAATAAATTAGGCTAGACATTAGTTTGACATTAGTTTTGCAATATAATGTTGAAGTAAATCAATAAATCAGGCTAGACATTAGTTTTACATTAGTTTTGGAAGCTAATGTTGAAGTAAATCAATAAATTAGGCTAGACATCAATTTTACATTAGTTTTGCAAGCTAATATTGAAGTAAATCAATAAATTAGGCTGGACATTAGTTTTAAATTAGTTTTGCAAGCTAAGGTTGAAGTGAATCAATAAGTTAGGCTAGACATTAATTTCACATTAGTTTTTTTTTATATTAGTTTTACAAGCTAATGTTGAAGTAAATCAATAACTTAGGCTAGGCATTAGTTTTACAAGCTAATGTTGAAATAAGTCAATAAATTAGGCTAGATATTAGTTTTACATTAGTTTTGCAAGCTAATGTTGAAGTGAATCAATAAATTAGGCTAGACATTAATTTCACATTAGTTTTTTTTATATTAGTTTTACAAGCTAATGTTGAAGTAAATCATTAAATTAGGCTAGACATTAGTTTTACAAGCTAATGTTGAAGTAAATCAATAAATTAGGCTAGACATTAGTTTTACATTAGTTTTGCAAGCTAATGTTGAAGTAAATCAATAAATTAGGCTAGACATTAGTTTTACATTAGTTTTGGAAGCTAATGTTGAAGTAAATCAATAAATTAGGCTAGACATTAATTTTACATTAGTTTTGCAAGCTAATATTGAAGTAAATCAATAAATTAGGCTGGACATTAGTTTTAAATTAGTTTTGCAAGCTAATGTTGAAATGAATGAATAAGTTAGGCTAGATATTAATTTTACATTAGTTTTACAAGCTAATGTTGAAGTAAATCAATAAATTAGGCTAGACATTAGTTTTACAAGCTAATGTTGAAGTAAATCAATAAATTAGGCTAGACATGAGTTTTACATTAGTTTTGCAAGCTAATGTTGAAGTTAATCAATAAATTAGGCTACACGTTAATTTTACATTAGTTTTACAAGCCAATGTTGAAGTAAATCAATAAAGTAGGCTAGACATTAGTTTTACAATCTAATGTTGAAGTAAATCAATAAATTAGGCTAGACATGAGTTTTATATTAGTTTTGCAAGCTAATGTTGAATTAAATTAATAAATCAGGCTAGACATTAGTTTTACATTAGTTTTGCTAGCTAATGTTGAAGTGAATCAATAAATTAGGCTAGACATTAATTTTACTTTAGTTTTTTACATTAGTATTACAAGCTAATGTTGAAGTAAATCAATAAATTAGGCTAGACATTAGTTTGACATTAGTTTTGCAAGCTAATGTTGAAGTAAATCAATAAATCAGGCTAGACATTAGTTTTACATTAGTTTTGCAAGCTAATGTTGAAGTTAATCAATAAATTAGGCTACACGTTAATTTTACATTAGTTTTACAAGCTAATGTTGAAGTAAATCAATAAAGTAGGCTAGACATTAGTTTTACAATCTAATGTTGAAGTAAATCAATAAATTAGGCTAGACATGAGTTTTATATTAGTTTTGCAAGCTAATGTTGAATTAAATTAATAAATCAGGCTAGACATTAGTTTTACATTAGTTTTGCAAGCTAATGTTGAAGTGAATCAATAAATTAGGCTAGACATTAATTTTACTTTAGTTTTTTACATTAGTTTTACAAGCTAATGTTGAAGTAAATCAATAAATTAGGCTAGACATTAGTTTGACATTAGTTTTGCAAGCTAATGTTGAAGTGAATCAATAAATTAGGCTAGACATTAATTTTACATTAGATTTTTACATTAGTTTTACAAGCTAATGTTGAAGTAAATGAATAAATTAGGCTAGACATTAGGTTTGCAAGCTAATGTTGAAGTGAATCAATAAATTAGGCCAGACATTAATTTTACATTAGTTTTCTACATTATTTTTACAAGCTAACGTTGAAGTAAATCAATAAATTAGGCTAGATATTAGTTTTACATTAGTTTTTTACGTTAGTTTTACCAGCTAATGTTGAGTTATATTAAACAAGAAAACCAAAAACTCTCCTGTGTAACTTTATTTATACTTCTCTATAATACTTTGATGTTTAAAAAGTCATACAGAAGACTATATCATTTTCCATGTTTAAATAAAACATAATATTTTTAATTAATTTCATTTTTATGTTCCTGGCCTCCCCCAGGCCATTCAGCGTGTTTCATTCAGCCAGGCCATTCCATAGGAGGCACGGACCAAGGGGGGACCTAATCCCTGGGGTCCATAATAGAAACTGAGCCACCCTCGCCCGGGGTCATAAATACAGGTGGAGGAGGAAGAAGGCCCCTCAAATGTACGCTCAAAAGGGCCCACTGGTTTGTCCACAAGTCCCATGAGTTGTAAACCTTCTCCCAGTAATGGGTTAAATTGCATGGTGAGGCAGAACACCATCGCGGGAGGATCCTCTATAGGAGGACAACTGCGGCAGGGCGTAAGATCCAGGTCCATGGACAACGGCCTCTGCAAAGGGCTCCCTCGACCCTTTAGGGGTACCTGCAAGACTGGGGACCTTGTGGTCAACTCTATTTCCACTTGAGGAGTGGCGCCCCTCGAGGAAATTATAGCCCTGTAAAGGACACAGCATTTGCACGGGATTCTGCCTAATGGACAATTTTTCTGGGCTGGGTATGTTTTGACGGGCTTCCTCCGGCTGAAAAACCTCTTCCTAGCTAATTTATCTATTATGGACTGCATCCCCGTAGTAGCATAATATTTCTAGGCATGAATATATAATGAGTCAGAGGTAAAAGGCTTGAGATTGTCTGTGCAGGATTTCGACTCTTGTTGATAGAAAAGCATCGCCAAGTGCTGAAAACCATGTTGTGACCACGATGGGCCCAGGATTGCACAAAGCCTCCATTCATGGAGGTCCCAGGAACTTCTTGCTGTCCGGTTCTAAGCCGGCTTAAGCATTTCGGTGTTGACTTGAGAAGATATGTGACCCCCGTCCTGCACTGGTATCCGGGATCATTGCTTTTCCCGAGGCAAAAATAATTCCAATGATTTAAAGAACATGAAAATTGGAACTTGGAATGTTACGACGTTAAAAAATGACTATCGTATCGACATTTAGACTGAAGAATTCAGATGATTCGAACTGGATTTATTAGGAGTTTCAGACACTCATATCCCAGGGGTAGGAAGCATGAAATTAGATGATATAGAATTTGTTTACTCAGGCAGGAAGGATGGATTACATAGACAGGGAGTAGTGCTTGTGATGAATAAGGAAGCTGCTAATTCTCGTTTATGCTGGGAAGGTATTAATAATAGAAAACTAATTGCTCATTTTATGACTAAAAAGTTCAGGGTATCAGTTATAGTAGTAGACGCCCCTGTAGAACCGACTGACGGAGATACTAGTGACTTAGATGAATTTTACTTACAGTTATAGGAGCAAATAGACAGGGTCGCAGGTAGAAATATGATGTTGTTACTGGGAGATCTTAACGCTCAGGTCGGTAGAAATAGGGATAGATGGTATCCTAGCATAGGTAAATTTGGTGTAGGAAAAGAAAACAGTAATGGATACAGACTTTTGCAATTTTGTAGGTATAACAATCTAGTTATAACCAATACGGTGTTTGGTCATAAAATTTCTCATAAGTTAACATGGTATTAACGTGATGGTAAGACAGCAAACCTTATTGATTATGTTGTAGTAAACCGAAAACTGGCAGGATCAATACAAGATACTAGGGTATATAGAAGTGCCGTTATTGATGTTAAAAGTAAAGATCACCATCTAGTAGTGTCAAGAGTTAATTTAAAGCTGAAATATCGGACGGGTAACTACCTCCCGGGAAGTTATGATGTTGGTAGACTCTAGGATGAGAATTTGAGAGAAACTTTCCAGGAACAGTTGAATACTAAATTTGAGAGTTTAAAATTTGATAATGTGGAATATGGTTGGAATAATTTTAGAAAAATAATTTGTGAAGTTGCTGAAGGTGCATTAGGGAAGAAAGCTAGAACTGCAGCTAAGAATATTAGTGAAAAAGCTTTATGTTTAATAGAAAGGAGAAAGGACTTGTACAAGAATTATCTGAGTGATAGATCGCATGAAAACAAAAGAAATGTAAAGAAAGTGGAGAAAGCATTGAAATATGAACTAAGAAGGTGTGAAGTGAAGGCAATGGATAAAATTGCCGAGGATCTGGAAGATGCAGCTAGACGGCATAATAGTAAAATATTGTACTGGCATGTTAAAAAATTGAGTGGGATTAGTCAATCCGGACTTGGCCCAGTTAAAGATATGAATGGGGCCGCAATTAGAGATAAGGAAAAAACTAAAGAGAGATGGGCCGAACATTTTGAGAATTTGCTTAACCGAGATAGAGTTGCAGGAAAAGATATAGAGGAAAATGAAAAAGTGTGTGATACCTTGGATGTGAAGGAAGATCTGTTTTATGAGGAAGAATTAGCAACAGTACTAAAAGGATTAAAGAATAATAAGGCTCCAGGTGCTGATAGTTTCTTAAATATGGTGGCTCTGAGGTTAGAAATAAGTTACTGAAAATTATGAATATGATTTTTGAAAAAGGGGAAGTACCTAACGATTTTAGGAAAACCTTAATTAAGCCACTTTATAAGAACGGTGATAAAAGTGAGTGTGGTAATTATCGAGGCATTAGTCTGGTCTCTGTAGGTAGTAAATTACTTAGTAATATGATACTTTTTAGACTGAAAGATGCCGTAGATAAAGTTTTAAGAGAAGAACAGTGCGGTTTTTGAAAAGGTAGAGGATGTGTCGACCAAATTTTCACTCTTAGGCTAATAAATGAGAAGTGCCTGAGTTTTCAAACACCTTTGGTCCTCAGTTTTATAGATTACGAGCAAGCGTTCGATTCTGTTGATGGAATAGCTTTAGTAAAGGTTTTATCCTTGTATGGTATACCAGACAAATACATTAAGTGATTAGTACTATGTACGAGAATAACACTGCTGCGGTTAAGGTAAGAAATGAGGTTAGCAGCTGGTTTTTTATTAAATCAGGAGTTAAACGAGGTTGTATTCTATCCCCTTTATATGGATTATTGTGATGGACTTTGTGTTAAGGAGCACAGGAAAGGCAATGGGAGACCACGGAATCAAATGGGGAGGAAAAAATCTCCTGGAGTTAGATTATGTTGATGATTTAAACATCAGCATAACCTAATTTTAAGAAGTTTGAGAAAATTCGTTAAGAGGCTTAATTTTGGAAAAAAAAACTATTTATGTGAGTGACATCATTTTTATATACATCAGTATTGCAATGACGCTGTCACACTTGTCACAATTAAGAGGAAAAATTGAAGATTTTTATGGATGGAGAAATACATTAAATTGCTCAAAGAGCAAAAAACTGGTATTTCCAACAATATTTGTATATATTTTGACAAGGGATTACAACAATTTCAAAACTTTAAAAAACAAAAACCAAAAGTTTGAAGCTTAGTAGAAATCGTTGTTAGAACGGACTTGCTGTAATAATCTAATATTTTTGAATAGATTCAGTATGAAAAGACATTAAATTGCCTAAAGAACAAAAAACTGGTAATTGCAAAAATATTTGTATATATTTTAACAAGGGATTACAACAATTCCAAAACCTTAAAAAAAACAAGTTTAAAGCTTAGTAGAAATCGTTGTAAGTAATCGGACTTGCTGTAATAATCAAATATCTTTGAATAGACTGCAGTATGAAAAGACATTGAGTGGCGGAAAGAGCAAAAAAACGGGTAATTGCAAAAATATTTGCGTATATTTTAACAAGGGATTACAACAATTCAAAAACCTTGAAAAATAAAATCAAAAGTTTGAAGCTTAGTAGAAATCAGTGTTAGAAATCGGACATTCTAACACAGATATGAAAGATATTCAAATATCTTTGAATAGATTGCAGTATGAAAAGACATTTAATTATGTTAAGAGCAAATAAATTGGTGATTGCAAAAATGTTTGTATATATTTTAACAAAACCTTAAAAAATAAAACCAAAAGTTTGTAGCTTAGTAGTAACCGTTGTTAGAAATTGGACTTGCTTTAATAATCAAATATCTTGGAAAAGACACAGTATTGAAAGACATTAAATTGCGTAAACAGCAATAAACTGGTAATTGCAAAGATATTTGTATTTATTTGAACAAGGGGTTACTACAATTCAGAAACCTTAAAAAGAAAACCAAAAGTTTGAAGTTTAGTAGATATCGTTGTTAGAATTCCGACTTGCTTTAATAATTAAATATCTTTATGAAGACAACAAATTGTATATATAGCCTTTTTTTCTCTCCCTCTTGCTATTTCATGGTCAATTTCCCCTTGTTTTTCATTTAGGATTTAAACTTCTGAGTATTCTGTGAATCCTAATGTTTCAAATGTTTTGTCATTTAACGTTTTTCTCTTGTCCTTTAGTCGATAAAATTCGGGCAACTAGTTTGGCACTAATATTGCATCGGCAGCTGGCATTCTCTAGCCTAAGCGTACAGGAAAAAGGAAATCCAGATGTACCCTTCTTGTCCTACCCAGATGTGAAGATGTTAATATATGATATATTAAGCTCCGTTGAAAGAGACTTTTTAGTTTCAACTGATGCCTCGGTTAATGTAGATGTCGTTTGCAGCATGATTTTTTCATGTTTCAGGTATTTAATTAAAATATGATAATATTGTAGCTACCAAAAGTTTTTATTTTGAATGGATGTATTTTAGGTACACATAAATTCAACCCTTAGATAAGGGGGGGGGGGGGGGGTATCTTAGGATGGTTTTGGAGATGGCAAATCTACAAAAAAGGGATTATTGCACAATTAATTTTTTTTTGTGGGATGGGGGGGGGAGAAGGGTGTCTTTTCTACCAGTTTAAGGAGAGGAATAACTTAAAAAGCAAAACGTTCCTGGTTGGAGTCCTGACTTTGAATTAAATAAAAAAAGTTTTTCCTACTGAAAGTAAGGAGCATCATTAAAACTTAATACGAACAGATAGTATTCCGTATATGAGGGGGGTATAAAAAGGATACGAAACTAGACCCTTAAAGTCCAAATCGGCGGTGCTGGTCTCCGTTTCAACGCCATTCAGCCAGGAAGTGCAGTGGGGGGCTGGGGGCCAGTCCTTCTATATTTTCGCATACCCTTCCTGCCTACCTTCCCTAGAGATATCCAGGTTCCCATCTAGAGCTGGGTTGACCGTTGCTGAGCTTAAAGTATTACGCCACCGACCCTGGTTCCAAAGGAAAATACCGGCCACACCAGAAATCGGACCCCCACCCTTCGGCCAAAAGATTCCGAATCTAGCGGGCCAACCACGTGGCTAGGATGGCGTATATGAGAGGGGCTTCTCCCCCTCAATACCCCTCTCTTTACGCTTAAGGTTTTAATAGCGTTTAATAAAGGTTTTGATCCAATTACACGGCCCTTGTGGTTCAAGAATCGTTCTTGAAGAATTGAGACCAAAGGATGAACTTCAGCGTAAAGAGCGGGGTATTGAGGAATGGGCAGCTCCTCTCATATTCGGAATAATGTCTATTCGTCTTAAGTTTGAAAGTAGTTCTTTACTTTCGGTAGAAAATCTTGTTTTTTCTATATTTAATTTCTGGTGGTTTTTCAAGAATCCTCCCTCCTCCATGGAAGATCACCCCATAAAACATTCTTCCGTAGAAATTTCCTCCCATGTAAGTTTTTTCCCTGGGAATTTACCTCCGGTCAATTCCATCCTCGCTGTGAATTCCTCCCAGAAAATTTCTTGCTTACGATTCCGCCTGAAAAATACTCCTTAGCATACTTCCATTTTAAGAAAGAACTTGTTTATATTTAATTTCTGATCTTTTTAAGGAAAATATTTCCTGGAAATCCTCCCAAGTGGAAAATGTCTCCTGGTGATAATTCCCTCATGGAAAATTGTTCCCGTGGACAATCCCTTTCCCACGTAAAAATCCCCAGAGAAACACAACTCCGCTGAAAATTTCCTCTGGACAATTCCCACAAATCATCTCCACATGTAAAATGGGGACGACAACGAGAAAGTAATACAAATAAAACAAATTTCGTATACGAATTCGGGCAAGTTCCCACCGTTTAAAACTTTCCCTGGAAAGTTCACCTTTGAAACTTCCATCCCAATGGAAAATTCTTCCCGTAGAAAATCTATCCCCCGAAAATACCCTCCCCCCCCTCTCTGAAAAATGTCGGTATACTTCGCTATAACAAATACTATATTTAAACGATGGGCATTATGATTTCATAACTTGTGGTCCTCCCTCCGGTAGTTCTAGGGGTTGTGTCATCTCAAAAGACATTGTTGTTGTACCTTTCAACTATACTGAACAAAATGCCTGTCTCAAGATTTTGATGAGACGACTTTTTGAAAAAAGGGCGTGGAAGGGGGGTTAGTTGCCCCAATTTTTTTTCGGTCATTTAAAAATGCAGTAGAACTTTTAATTTCGGTTCGAATGAGCCCTCTTGTGATTTTCTAGGACTATTGGTTCGATATGATCACACTTAAAAAAAAAAAAAAAATCTGTGATTTTTTTTCTGGCAAACAATACAGTTTCTATATTTGTAGATAGGAGCTCGGAACTTCTCTACTGTAGGGTTCTCTGATCCGCTGAATTTGATCGTTTGATTTTCAATAAGATTCTAATGACTTTTAGGGGTACTTCCCCCCTTTTTCAAAAATTCGGCTTATTTCCTCAGGCTCTTAGCCTTTGATGGGTAACACTAAACTTAATGAATATTATATATTTGGAACCAGAGGCAACGCTATAGCGTTGCCCATAGTAAAGGCCATACGGCTCCAATCTTTTATTACTATTTATTATTATTTTTTTTCCCAGAGGTACTTCATATGGAAGGGGTCGTCGTAGAAACTTCAAAGGGGGCTCATTCGATTGGAAATCGAGAGCTCTAGTGCCCTTTTTAATAGTCGAAAGTGATCGGAGGGCAACTAGCCCCGCCCCCATTTCTACAAACACATCCAATAAAAATTTTGAGATAGCGATTTTGTTCAGCGTAGTTGATTTCCAGATAGAAAATATGTTTTTGAGGAGGACACTCCCCTACAATCCTTAGGGGAAGGGTTTTAAGTTATGCCCTGGGGGCATATAAGGTTTTTATAGAACGCGTTGTCGTAGAAACTTCAAAAAGGACTCATTCGATTGAAAATTCAAAAGGCTAGTTCCCTTTTCAATAGTCGAAAGTGACTGGAGGGCAATTAACCACCCCCACGCCCATTATTCCCCCAAACACATCCAATCAAAATTTTGAGATAGCCATTTTGTTCAGCGTAGTTGATTTCCAGATAGAAAATATGATTTTGAGGAGGACACTCCCCTACAACCCTCAGGGCAAGGGTTTTAAGTTGTGCCCTGGGGGCATATAAGGTTTTTATAGAAGGCGTTGTCTTAGAAACTTCAAAAAGGACTCATTCGATTGAAAATTCAAAGGGCTAGTGCCACTTTTAATAGTCGAAAGTAATTGGAGGGCAACTTGCCCCCCCCCCATGCCCATCATTCCCCCAAACACATCCAATCAAAATTTTGAGATAGCCATTTTTTTCAGCGTAGTTTATTTCCAGATAGAAAATATGTTTTTGAGGAGGACACTCCCCCACAACCCTCAGGGGAAGGGTTTTAAGTTATGCCCTCGGGGCATATAAGGTTTTTATAGAAGGTGTTGTCGTAGAAACTTCAAAAAAGGCTCATTCGATTGGAAATTCAAAGAGCTAGTGCCCTTTTTAATGGTCGAAAGTGATTGAAGGGCAACTAACCCCCCTCTCACGCCCAGCTTTTCCCCAAACACATCCAATCAAAATTTTGAGATAGCCATTTTATTAAACGTAGTTTTAAGATCTGGAAATTAGGTCTTTGAGGATGACAACTCCCCCACAGCCCTCAGGGCAAGGGTTGTAATTTATGCCCTGGGGCATATAAGGTTTTGCATAGACAACGTTGTCGTAGAAACTTCAGAAAGGGCTCATTCGATTAGAAATTTAAATGGGCTGTTCCCTTTTTAATAGTCGAAAATGATTCTATGGCAACTGACACCTCTTCCACGCCCACCATTTCCCCAAACACTTCCGATCAAAATTTTGATATAGCCATTTTGTTCAACGTAGTTTAAGTTCTGGAAATTATATGTTTGAGCAGGACACTCCCCCCACAGTCTTCAGGGGCAAGGGTTATAAGTTATGCCCTGGGGGCATTTATGGTTCTTATGGAAGGAATGCCCGTTTAAACTTCAGAGATGGCTCATTTGACTGGAAAAATTTAGATTAAAAATTTAGAATTGTGGCCCCTGTGGCCCCTGGCGCAGGAGACATGTTAATAAAACAATTCTTACTTTAAAATATGTATAATGATCCTAGTTAACATATTATCCAAGGGGAGAACATTTATCATCAAGCCTTTCCTCAAAAAATCCTTCTTTTTCCAGCTTAAAAGAAAAAGTTTCCTAAAACCACCATGCTGAGATTCAATGCTTAAGTCTTTTGAAATTGCCCCTATAAATTGCCGCCAAATAAGTTGTTTTATAGATAGCGTTCATGCTGGTCTTTTTAATACTTTTTTTAATGAGCAGTGGCGCAAATACAAAATATTAATAGCAGTGGCGAAAATGAAAATATGAACGCTAAAGAACGTCATGAACGATATCTATAAAACAACTTATTTGGCATCTCATAGCGGCAATTTCAAAAGACTTAAGCATTGAATCTCAGCATGGTTGGTTTTAGGAAACTTTTTTACATTTTAAGCTGGAAAAGAAGGATGTTTTGAGGAAAGCTTGATCTTTGGAAAGGCACTCTGTGGAAAGGCATCTATGATTTTTTTTTGAGAAAGGCAATCTATCTAGATGGATATATTAATTTGAAGTCCGGTATGTTCTTACTACCTTAATTCGCGACCGGAGTTAATTAAGAGATCATTTAAGGCTTAAGTCAGGATACATAACAATGGCTTTTTGTAAACTTGACCTAGATTCTTCATATGCCGTGAGGACATAAACTGGATTGAACTTTGAATCTAATTGGATTGCGCAACAAGTGAAACTGCCTGCAGTAAGAGATTAAGAAATATTATTAATTTGAGCATTCAGAAGAGTGTAGACGTACAGTGATATAATATAATACGACATTAATGTGACCATAATTGGTGAGCCGGAGAGGGGCAGATCCTCCTGTCATAATCAATAACTTCCCTTTTTATAATTCCTAAATTATTATTGTCCTGAATGTAGAAATCCAGCAATCCAGTGGGACAGTCAGTGCAGAACTAAATGCAGCCAATGGGGAACGCCCCAAATGTGCAAAGCTTACTCTTGGCTTAAGAGAGAAGTTAGAGAAATGGCTATGCTTAAACTGTGATTTTCCCACTTCCCACTTGAATTACAAGTGTGAAAACTTTCTGGCAAAGTTACGCAAAATAACAAGCCCTAATCTGTTTGTCGCAAAACACGCCTATAGTAACTCCCAGGTCCTCCAATCCCAAGCAAGATAATAACTATGCCGCCAAAAACAGAAAACTCCCTGTGTACGATTGGTGGAGAATATTACGAAAATTTCAGCGTTAAACTAAATGCTGCTGCCCTGAGAATGAACTTTCATCCCGTGATTCCTGTATCGATAGCTTGAGCAATGAAGTCAGGTCCTGTTTCTGAAAAACTTGCGATTTGGTATGCAAGAACGCGTAAGTTTAGACATTTAGTCGACGAAAAAAAAAAACAACAATCGATTTCTCTAAGATGCAGATAAATCATCTCAAAACCGGTTTTCCACTGGATCAAATCCAGCGGCCAAGGACTTGGTACCCAGTCCAGCCACCCAAAATAATCAACGCGAAATGAAATGCTGTAAGTGCGGCGTCATTACATCGAGATTGCCCGTCAAGTGCGGTGATATAAACTGAATAGCCGCAATGATTAGAATAATGTGATTCCGGGGGGGGGATTGACAATTACGGAAAGGACTTACATATCATTTTCGAGAAACTAATCAAGCCACCATGTAAAGGAGTGTTGGTTCTTTCGGAATGGTTTTTTGGGGCAGAGGGGAGCTAGTTGTAAATTTTGCTCATGAAAATAAAGTGACTCCGATAAACAGTTTTCGACCTTGCTGAAACAGCCCATTCAATAAAGGGGACTGTGTAAATTTTTCGAAGAGGAACGTAATTTTGGTATTCACATGCCGGTTCCTACATCCATGTTTATAGTTTCCTGCCAAGTCATGTGTAAGTATTGAATGATGTCCTTGATCCATATAAAGATGGTGCCCTCGTTTTAGATGCTTAGATGAATTGTAGACTAGCGCATTTTAACCGTACTGACCCAGCTCATCAAAACGCCCTACTTCGACGACGCAAACAGCAGAAAATCCAAAACAAACCTCTTGGGTCTAGAAAAGAAGGTCCACCTTCCTGTGGAATCCGCATCCCTTTTTCAGTACACCACCCCTCCATATGACACATCTCAGAAGCCTCTAGACCCCCTCCCTCCTCCTCCTCCACCTATCCATTTTCAATCAACATCCAATCAACACCAGCCCCGTCCCTATTTCTATCCCCCTCCCCTTTACCCCTTACCCCTGCTAGGAAAAATTGTTGGGACTTCGTTTAAGTATCCCTGTTGCTGCCCCAGTCGCGATAGGGGGCAAGAAATTCCTAAATAACCTTTTTTCCGGGAGTTCACGACAAACGTACGTTATTTCCTTCTTTCCCTTTACAGCAAACGCCGAAAGTTTAAATCTAGAGAAATTTACTGAACTTCAAGACTACAGCTCAATGCTTGGCTCTTCCGTTATCTGTTTTCCGCGGGCCACCGCAAGATCCTAATTTATTGGGTTTCCTAACTTTTCTTCTTTTATTAAACTTCGGCCTGATGACCATCCTCTTGGGGAAAAAAGGAGGAGGAATAATGAAACTCGTGCACGAATATTTTAAACCTCAGCTTTTCAATATACTTTTCTTGAGATAGATATGAAATTATTTGGGTCAAAGCCACCTAAGCGACTCCCTAGGCCGCTCTCTGCCATAGCAATGTGCGTTTTCTACTTATTCACCTGGTCAGCCCTCAGCAGAAAGCTTTTTGGGAGAAGCTGCAGAATCGACAATTATGGTCCGAGAACTCCTCCATATTTTTGGAGTAGTAATGCTAGGATATGCTAACGAACTCGATAGCAATCGCTGGCCAGTCCATTAACCTTAAAACTCTATCGATTTCCAAAACTAAGGGGATTACTCTCTGGATGTAATCCTGTCAATCTTTCGGAATTTACCCAAGAATCCCATTAAACTAGCACCACTTGGTGGAAGTTACATTATAGGTTACGTGGAACAACCCTTGAAAGTAAAAATTAAATATTCAATAACCGAAGTTATTCCAGGCCGGTCACTGACCATGGTCTGCCTGCAATTCGGTGACTGGATACGGGAGAAAATTGGGTCGCGGTCTCTTCAGCTAGACTTGGATTCCCAAGTAAGAATAAGTCCATAATAAGTTAAATTCAAATTTCTCGAGTGCTTTCCCCGAACGTAGACTAAATTCTGTCTAGTGATGAAACCACGTAATTCAAAAATGAAGCAACTGATAAACATAAATTTTCGCTATAACGAAAAGGGCAAGTTAACCAAGCAAAACAGTTGGCAAACCAAATAATGGAAATCAAAAAGGCCCAAGCCAATTACTATGAAAATGAAGTTGACCATCTTTTGGAGTCCAAAACCGTCGCAGTTTTTCAGTAAAGTAAAAATGTGCTGACTGGCAAAAGTTCTCAACCAGTACTTCATGAAGATGATCCTCTAGAAGAAGAACCGTCGAATGATTTAAATTCCATTTTGCTTCAATGTGCAGTCTTTACCCCCCTCTTCACCGAAGGATCCCCAGTAAAGTTAACTACTTCTTCCGATGTAATTTAGTTGCTGATCTTTCATTCGCAATTCTTCGTAAACTCTCCTTCGTTACAAAGAACTTCCGTTGCCCCTTTTGACATTCAGTTGCTCTATTATTAGCATTTGCTAAAAGATTATCATTTCCCCTTCGATATTTTTCATAATATAACAAAACAGGATATTTTCCAAAAAATGGAAAAAAGGGTTTTATTACTCCAATTCAAGAAGGAGCAGCTATGATTTTCCTCTGGTGTCCGGCCGATCACAGTTAGACGTCAGTTTAGCAAATATCGAAAGCTTTGTTGCCCCAATGGCTGAAAAAATATCTTTGAAAGTAACTGATGCGAAAGCAATTTGTAACATCCCTATGTTCGACAGTTCATTACCCTCGTTAATTTAATGATTTTATTTTCAAAACACCTGGATGACCCTGGAAAATGGATAAATTTAATTGCAATTGATTCAAAAAAGCATTTGACCTTGTTGATCACAAAATCCTTTTAGAAAAAATGGCGGAAAAATAATCCCCTGCTTTATTATTAAAATCATCAAGAGCTTCTAACAAATAGAGAGCAAACTGTGAAGTATAAAGACCAATTTTCCCACTTTTCTGCCAGTTTTTTGTGGATTCCACAAGACAAGGGTGATCGGAGCACGGGGGGGGGGGGGGGCTGGGCTTCCTCCTCATGATAATGGAATCCACCCCGCTTTTTGCTAAAGCTGGGGGACAGATGGAAATACGTTTGACGACTTGTCCTTAACGGAATCGTACTAGGATTCGAAGAGCAATGCTGCTGTATCATTGACCCTACGTTACCTCAGAGGCGGCTGACTTAACATGGTCGTGAATAAGCAAATGCTCGGTCACGACATTTTGCTTTTCTTCAGAATACTCAACGTCCTTTCGAACTCCTATCGCTTCCGAGCTATAAGCCATAAATAACTTACGTGGATGGTGATTTCTTCTGATCCTCTCATGGCGGGAAGAAATCCAAGACAATTGTAAAAAAGCTACGGCACAATCCAATCTAAAAACACTGAAAAAAATTTCGGTTCCTAAGCTAAGCTGAACATCTTTCATTCACACTTTCATCCGCCCCTTAGTTGACTAATCGTGTCCGGTTTGGCACTTTGCCCTTAACCCAGTATGAATTGATAAAATGAACGAGTTCAGAAGAGATCACTGCAATCATTTATGAGTGGATCCCCTCTACCTTACTCCTTGTACCTCAAGGATTTAAACTTGAACCCTTTCTTCCGCCGAGGAATTTGCCAAAGATTTGGCTCCACCTCTCCTTTCCACATCCCCTCTACCGATCATGTCTTCCCCCCACCTTTGTCCCTATACGATCTCGTCCCCCCAGGGAGGTGGCTGAGAAGTTCCGAAACTAACCCATTCCACTGTACCCATGCGTTTATAGTAAAAGCTTTGTGCAGCTTTGTCAATATTATATGATCTCTAGTGTTTTTTATTGTTTATTTTTTACCTGACGAAGTTTACGGATAATTTTATTCTCAATCTCAATTGTTTTATCTGACCGAAGTTTTATTAGACAACTTATTTTGTTATTAGGACTAAGACGACCTCATATTTGGCTTTTGCCCACGAGAGCTATGTCTTGTTTTTTAAATTAAATGAATTTGAATTTGATTGAATGATAATGTTCTCCTCTTGGATAATTGTTTAACTTAGGGATCATTATACATATTTTAAAGTAAGAATTGTTTTATTAACATGTCTCCTTATCAGGGGCAATTCAATTTAGCGGCAATTTCAAAAGACTTAAGCATTGAATCTCAGCATGGTGATTTTTGGAAACTTTTTCTTTTAAGCTGGAAAAAGAAGGATTTTTAGAGGAAAGACTTGATGATAAAGGTTCTCCCCTTGGATAATATGTTAACTAGGATCATTATACATATTTTAAAGTAAGAATTGTTTTCTTAACATGTCTCCTTATCAGGGGCCACAATTCTAAATTTTTACCGAAGGAATGCCCTTTTAAACTTCAGAGAGGGCTCATTTGACTGGAAATTGAAAGTTCTAGTTCACTTTTTAAGCGTCAAAAGATATTGGAGGGTAACCAGCTTTCCCCCCCCCCCAAACCCTTTTTCCCCAATTCATCCAATAAAAATTTTAAGATAGCTATTTTGTTAAAAATAGTTCAAAGATCGTATAAAAAAATTGCGGTGTCGACACAAACCCCAGGGCCCGGGGGCAGGCGTTGTAAGTTATGCCCTGGGGCATATATGGGTCTTATGGAAGGGATGCTCGTATTAAGTTCAAAAAGGGCTCATTTGATTGGAAATTGAAAGTTCTAGTTCACTTTTTAAAAGTAGAAAGAGGGCAGCTAGCCCCCCCCCCCACCTTCTTTTTCATAACCCATCTGATGAAAATTTTGAAATAGACATTTTGTTAAAAATAGTTCAAAGGTCGGATAAGAAAAAATCCGATGTCATTAGAACCCCCCAGGGCGCAGGGGAAGGCGTTCTAAGTTATGCCCTAAGGGCATGTATGGTTCTTATGAAAGGGATGCTCGCATAAACTTCATAGAGGGCACATTTGATTGGAAATTGTAAGTTCTAGCTTACTTTTCAAGAGTCAAGAGAGCTAAACTAGCCCCCCACACTCTTTTTCCCCAAACCTGTCCGCTACAAATTTTGAGATAGCCAGTGTTTTGGAAATTGTTCAAAAAATAGATAACAAAAACTTTCCCCAGAGCCCGGGGGATGGGCGTTGTAAGTGTTGTCCTGGGTGCTTATATGGTTCTTATGAAAGGGATGCTCTTATAAACTTCAGAGGGGGCTCATTTGATTGGAAATTGAAAGTTCTAGTTCAATTTATAAGAGTTCTAAGTTATGGCGTTCTAAGTTATGCCCTAAGGGCATTTATGGTTCTTATGAAAGGGATGCTCGGATAAACTTCATAGAGGGCACATTTGATTGGAAATTGTAAGTTCTAGTTCACTTTTTAAGAGTCAAGAGAGCTAAACTACCCCCCCCCCCCACGCTCTTTTTTCCCCAAACCCGTCCGCTACAAATTTTGAGATAGCCAGTGTTTTGGAAATTGTTCAAAAATTAGATAACAAAAACTTCCCCCACAGCCCAGGGGATGGGCGTTGTAAGTGTTGTCCTGGGTGCTTATATGGTTCTTATGAAAGGGATGCTCTTATAAACTTCAGAGGGGGCTCATTTGATTGGAAATTGAAAGTTCTAGTTCAATTTATAAGAGTCAAAATATATCCGAGGGCAACTAGCCCCCCCGCTCCCACACACCCTTTTTTCCCCAAGACACCCGATAAAATTTTTATAATAGCCATTTTGTTAAAAATAGTTCAAAGGTCAGATAAGAAAAATTCCTTTGTCGACGGAACCCGCCAGGGCCCGGAGGCAGGAGTTATGAGTAATGCTCTAGGGGCATATACAGCTCTTATGGAAGGGATGCTCATATAAACTTTGGAGAGGGCTCATTTGATTGATTAAAAACTTGAAATTTTTCGCAATCAAAAACGAACAAAAATTAATTAAAAAAAACTTTCCGAATTATAAGTTTTTCAAAGAAAATTTAAGGCCATTTTAAAATTAAACTCAGCAGATACAATTACCTTTTAAAATTCAAACTCAAAATGACCAGATATTACTATTAAAGAATAAATGAAACCCAAAACGAACAGAAATTAAATAAACAATCATAGCAAAAACATACAACGAGTAATAGTATAAATGAATAAACAGATCTTAAAGCGAGTAATGTTTAGATTGAATATGAAAATCAAGCTTAAAAAGGAAAAAAAATATTTTCCTATTGAAGTATAAATGAAACTTAAAACGAATAGAAGTTAAACAAACTATCAATGCAAACAAACATACAATAGGTATTGTAGACGAATAAATAAATCTTAAAATGATCGAAACTTAAATTGAATATGCAAATCAAGCTTGAGACGAACAAAAATCACCATAAACAAGAGTTTGGGTATGACCTCCTTCTCTCACTGTAAAAGTCTAAAACCTACTGCGTCATTGACGCTTTACTGAAAATCAATTTTATGACAAAAAGTTTCTTTTGTACTTAATATTGAAAATAAACATTAAAATTATAGTAACATTTTGAACTGACGAGCTTTCAGCAATTAATATCATAATACATCAAATATTCAGTTTAATTTATTAGCTCTTTTTAAAGTTGTTAAAGACTAATGTATTCCTACAAACAAGTGTTTGGATACTGCCTCCTTTCCTAACTGTAAATAAAAACCAAAAGCCTACTGTGTCATTGGCCCTTAACTGAAAACGGATTATATTACAAATACTTCTTTTCCAGTTCTTACAGCATTGAAAATACAATTACAGTAAAATAAATTCTTGAACTGATGTATCTTTTAACAATTAATATCATTATTGTTGGTGCTGATAGCCACCAATGTTATACCGGTAGGCCACGATGCGACCAGTGTTATAGTGGTAAGCTACAATGCCACCAATATTGGCGTGGTAATATACGGGTGTCACCACTTATTGGAGGGGAAAGCCCCGGCCCCAAATTATAATGTGATGCCGGCGTCCACCACACCGGTTCTGCAAACATCGAACTTAGTACTACCCTATTTACAGTATACCCTGTCCCAGGGTATGATAACGTAATCGAGTGGTCAAATTGCCACTTTCTAAAGCCAAGTGTACCCGCTCTGGGTTACCACTAAAAATCTCTAACTCTCTCCTTG
Source organism: Artemia sinica (assembly GCA_027921565.1). Lineage (NCBI taxonomy): Eukaryota > Metazoa > Arthropoda > Branchiopoda > Anostraca > Artemiidae > Artemia > Artemia sinica. The sequence continues at coordinate 149,448 of JAPEVW010000150.1, read as the reverse complement.
GAGGTAACAAACCCCCCTGTCAATATAATAATGACGGTATCTCGTAACTCTATTCCTACCCTGCCTGGGTGCCGGGAAAATTAGTACACAATTTGTAGAAAATACCTTACTTGTATTCTTCCAAACGGTCACATATAACAACCAAAAAATATGCTTCCCCGAACGGGGTCTAAATGCAGACTAACTCAAAGATAATATACTGTACATAAACTGTGCATAGGGGTGGACCTTCGCTTGGCCCAGCCAATCCTCTCAATCCCCATTCAAAACCCATTCCACTTTTTCTTAGCTTTATCTTTCAATGACTCAAACCAGGAAGTCCAAAATAGAATTTAGTTCAAAGCTTACTTATTGCAAAACAACTATAGCTTAGCAACAAGACTTTAAATTGTCATTGAAAGTTATACTTTAGGCAAATCTAAGCAAATGTAATTTCGGAACGAAAACAGGTCATTTATCTGAAAAGAAAAGAAAGAGGGCTAGAACCCCAACAATTATACATCAAATATTCAATTTGATGTTGTTTGTATTTTTGAAGACTGTTCAAGACCCATATAGTTTTCAGTAAAGCGCAATTTTAAGTACAGAAGAAAATATTTGTCATAAAATTGGTTTTGAGAATGACGCAGTAGGTTTTAGACTTTTACAGTGAGAGAAGGAGGTCATACCCAAATTCTTGTTTGTGGTGATTTTTGTTCGTCTCAAGCTTGACTTGCATACTCAATTTAAGTTTCACTCGTTTTAAGATTTATTTATTAATTTACATTAATATCTACTGTATGTTTGTCTGCATTGATTGTTTATTTAATTTCTGTTCGTTTTAAGTTTCATTTATACTTCAATAGGAAAATATTTTTTTTTTCGTTTTAAGCTTGATTTTCATATTCAATCTAAGCATTACTCGCTTTAAGATCTATTTATTCATTTATATTATTAGTTGTTGTATGTTTTTGCTATGATTGTTTATTTAATTTCTGTTCGTTTTGGGTTTCATTTATTCTTTAATAGTAATTTCTGGTCGTTTTGAGTTGAATTTTAAAAGGTATTTGTATCTGCTGAGCTTAAGTTTAAAATGACCTTTACCTTTTTTTGAAAAACTTATAATTCGGAAAGTTTTTTTTTTTAATTAATCAGGATAAAAAGCCAATTCTTTTGATATATCTATTGATATCAAAATTTTTTTTTTGAGTTTCGGTTACTATTGAGCCGTGTCGCTCCTTACCTAGAGTTAATTACCAAGAACTGTTTGATATAATAATTAATTTAGGCCCTATCTTAATATTTTTTCGGGAAATGGGAGGAAGTTTAGGTAGGTATAAATGAGTGGCAGTTTTAAAGAGGAGAAGAATGCCTTCCAGTCTCCAATATGGACAAAGCCTCATATTTCACTCAACCTGGGAGTGCTAAATTCTAGAAGCCAACTGCTATATGACATCATTTATTCCCTTAATGTTCTAGGGTAAATATACGCAGATATAACTATCAAAACCTTACTTTTGTATTGTTAGACCTTAAACAAAGGAATGAATCTCCCATAACAAAAACTTACCACGCCTATAGTATGCGTTCAGAAATAGGCGGAACGTACTCAATGCTGTAGCAAGATTAGTACCTTTAACTACCAGAAAATTAAAATGAAAACATTTTTTGCCCCTGGCTTCGTCTTAGGTCTAATCATACCTGAAAACTGTGATTTTCTACAATTTTTTCTATTGGTTTTTATAAAATTATGAAGATTATAAGCTATGGACCAAGTTCCATTATTGTTGTCACGCTGAGATGAATAAATAATAAGCATAAAATAAGCATAATAAATTTAATAAAGTTTCCATTTGTAAGAACTCAAACATAGACAATTTGTTGAATCCTAGTGTCTTAATCTCACACTTTTTTTTAACGCAAATTATGGATCTAATTTATTGTTATACTATCAAGGGATGGAGCTAAACGGGTTAATACATCAATCAAGGTTAGACTTATCTTTCGGTCAGTGCTATTGTGTGTCTATGATACTGAAAACGAGATTTTTATATTGGTGTCTGAAGCAAAAATGTAATTTATATTTTTGCTTTACGCAATAGGAGTTAATTAATGAAAGATATATATTTTTGGAATCAGAAGAAAATTAGGATTCTATTGATATGCGGATAAAATTGGAACGCTAAGAGAATATATATAGCAAAATTGTATAATGTGCCGTTCTAAAATGATATTCTTGTCAAATAACCAATAATAATTCGAAGTATTTAATATTAAAATATTTCTAACAATAACCACTTTAATGCATAGCCTTTTTTAGTTATTCAATGATATATGCTTTTTTTCAAATGTTATTTACTAACAAAATGTTAGGGTTATATTCTTACATAGTTTCATTCATTCAATCACTGCTGTTTTTCCACAGTTTATTGCCAATTAATTGCAGTGTTTGCCTTTGGCTATAGCTATCACTTTCTTGAACTCCATGATGATATGTTTTTTTCGCTCTTTTTCTACTAATTTTTAATGCACGTCCCTTATTTTCAAACATGGCGCTCGCTAAGTTTTGAAACTACATAACTGCATATGGAGTTTTTTCTCATAAAAATAAAAAAACAAGTTTTTTTTTAACTGAAAGTAAGGAGCAACATTCAAACTTAAAACGAACAGAAATTATTCCGTATATGAAAGGGGCTTTCCCCTCCTCGACGTCTCGCTCTTCACGCACCATTTTTTTATTGTTTAAAAAAATAGAGTTGTGATAAAGAGTCAAACTTTAGCGTAAAGAGCGAGGCGTTGACGAGGGACAGCCCCTTTCATATACGGAATAATTTCTGTTCGTTTTAGGTTTGAATGTTGCTCCTTACTTTCAGGTAAAAAAAAACTAGTTTTTTTTTAAATTTAATTTCTGAACATTTTGAATTAGTGCAGGTTTTGATTTTGGCTCACCGTACATGAATAATTAAAACGAAATTTGTATATTAATTTTACTTTTTATTTGGTTAAATGGCTTTCTCGAAAGTTGTTTAATCTTATTTACGAACGTTTTTATTAGTAATAAATATAAGTAATTTACGAATTAACTTACGTAACGGACTTCTATATTCATATATTTTTGGTACGTATATTATGGGGTTTGCCCCCTAGTCAATACCTCGCTCTTTACGCTAAAATTCAAATTTTGTTCCAATTCTCTAAAAATGACACCTTAGTCACAAGGTGACACCTTAGTCACTTAATAAAGAGCGAGGTATTGACTAGGGAGCAAACCCAATCATATACGTAATAATTTCTGTTCATTTTAAGTTTTGAAGTTGCTCCTTACTTTCAGTTGAAAAATTTTAATTTAATTTCTTATCGTTTTTTAAATAATGCTGGGAAATCTGGCGCCCCCTTCATAGCAACATCCCTTCCCCCATGAAAACTTCCTCTATGGAAATATTCTCCGACGTAATGCCACACCGGGCCAGCATACTCAAGCAATGGACGGATAAAAGATATGTAAAGGCGTAGGATATGTGCTTTTGGGCATAAACATTTAGCGAATAGCTTAAGGAGGACAGAGATGCACTAGCCTGTTTAAAAATAGAGCAAATGTGGGCCTCCCATTTCAAATTGCTCGCCAGTGTGACCCCTAGGAGTATCAGTTTTTATTGTAATTATTTCATTAGATATTGGAGTTATAAATGATGGCTTTGATTTAAAAAAAGTAAGGGTCATAATATTAGATTTATAGGAATTCACTTTTATTTTTGACTGGGCTGCTTCACTTGCAACTTCTTTGAGAATTTCCATTGCTATTCAAATCGACGAAAATATCTTCATCCTTGTGTTAAGACATCTCCCAGTGACATCAGAAATAGAACTTAGTCTCCTATTTTAGGAAAGTAACCCATTGTTGATCTTTTGGTGTTGCCTGAAGGAGCTAGCTCAATGCTGATAATAATGTGGTTTTAAATTCTGGATTGTTAAATTAATGGAATAAGCTATAGGTGGTGTTATGGTATTGGTTCTTTCACCCCCTGAGATAGTTGCTTCCTTGGCTGCCAAACCTGCGTGTTCGTTTCCTGGTATGCCTATATGGCCAGATATCATAGGCAGCGCGCTAGCGCTGCCTAAGTAAAGAACGATGTGGGCACAATGTGTTTTTTTTCTCTATACCTGGGAACTTTGTATCGAAGGAGTTGTCGTAGAAAGTTCGAAAAAGGTTCATTCAATTGCAAATTGGAGTGGCTAGTGCCCTTTTTAATAGTCGAAAGTGATTGGAGGGCAACTAACCCCCCTCCCACGCCCATCATTCCCCCAAACACATCCAATCAAAATTTCGAGATAGCCATTTTGTTCAGCGTAGTTGATTTCCAGGTAGAAAATATCTTTTTGAGGAGGAAACTCCCCACAACCCTCCGGAAAAGGGTTTTAAGTTATGCCCTGGGGGCATATAAGTTTTTTATAGTAGGCGTTGTCGTAGAAACTTCAAAAAAGGCTCATTCGATTGGAAATTCAAAGGACTAGTGCCCTTTTAATAGTCAAAAGTGATTGGAGGGCAACTAGCCCCCCCCCCACCCCATCATTCCCCCAAACACATCCAATCAAAATTTTGAGATAGCCATTTTGTTCAGCGTAGTTGATTTCACGATAGAAAATATCTTTTTGAGTAGGACACTCCCCCACAACCCTCGGTGCAAGGGTTTTAAGTTATGCCCTGGGGGCATACAAGGTTTTTTATAGAAGGCCTTGTCGTAGAAACTTCAAAACAGGCTCATTCATTTGGAAATTCAAAGGGCTAGTACCCTTTTTAATAGTCGAAAGTGATTGGAGGGCAACTAGCCCATCCCACCGCCCATCATTCCCCCAAATACATCCAATTAAAATTTTGAGGTAGCCATTTTGTTCAGCGTAGTTGATTTCCAGATAGAAAATACGTTTTTCAGGAGGACACTCCCCATCAACCCTCAGGGAAAGGGTTTTAAGTTATATCCTGGGGTACATAAGGTTTTTTATAGAAGGCGTTGTCATAGAAACTTCAAAAGGTGCTCATTTGATTGGAAATTCAAAGGGCTAGTTCCATTCTTAAAAGTCGAAAGTGATTGGAGGGCAACTAGCCTCCCCCCCCCCATGTCCATCATTCACCCAAACACATCCAATCAAAATTTTGAGATAGCCATTTTGTTCAGCGTGGCTGATTTCCAGATAGAAAATATGTTTTTGAGGAGGGCACTCCCCCACAACCGTCAGGGCAAAGGTTTTAAGTTATGCCCAGGGGGCATATAATGTTTTTATAGAAGGCGTTGTCGTAGAAACTTCAAAAAAAGCTCATTCGATTGGAAATTCAACGGGCTAGTGCCCTTTATAATAGTCGAAAGTGATTGGAGGGCAACTAGCCCCCCCCCCCCCCCCCCGACGCCCATAATTCCCCCAAACACATCCAATAAAAATTTTGAGATAGCCATTTTGTTCAGCGTAGTTGATTTACAGATAGAAAATATGTTTTTGAGGAGGATACTCCGCCAAAGCCCTCAGGGCAAGGGTTTTAAGTTATGCCCTGGGGACATATAAGGTTTTTATAGAAGACGTTGTCGTAAAAACTTCAGAAAAGGGCTCATTCGATTTGAAATTCAAAGGGTAGTGCCCTTTTTAATAGTCGAAAGTGATTAGTAATATTTTTTTGTTGTTGTTGTTTTTTAGACCAGGGCACTTCGTATCGAAGGAGTTGTCGTAGGAACTTCGAAAGGGGCTCATTTGATTGAAAATAGAAAGGGCTGATGCCCTTTTTAATAGTCGAAAGTGACTGGAGGGTGACTAATCCCCCTTCCACCCCCCCTCCCATTTGCCCATTATGTTTAAAAACTAAATGTTGCCTCAAAATTAAATCAAAATGCACTGTGATAATGCTAGTTCCCAATAAGGCATCTCAGCAGTATCCCAAGAACGACTGAGGGTATTATGTTCAAACTTTCGAGGCTACTTCTGCTCTTAAAATTTAACCAAATCAAAATAGTGTAAGTGTATCAAAGCTATCAAAGAAAGTAAACAGATTTTTTGCGAATGGTGTCAAGTTTTCCATTTCAGGTCAACTAGAGGAGGTATGAAACTAAGTTAAACGGTACTATTTTTGTCCAGATTTTTAAAATGGTTTATGTTGTTAAAAATTGCTTAAAATTTTCTCCTGCATACAAATAGCAGGCCAAACTATGAAGTCTTAAAAAACGAAAAGATATAAAGTGTTATTTTCTCTTTCCCTGAAAACACTATGTCAATATAAAACGAACAGAAATTAATTAAAAAAAAAAAATTCCACAAAATAAGTTTTTCAAAGAAAAGTAAAGAACTCCATTAAACAAAAAATGAGCAAAAATAAAATCAAATAATCTACAAAGCTTGAAACTACCACAAATCAGCATCGATAAATAAATGAAACCCAAAACGAACAGAAATTAAAATAAATAACCGAGTCAAACTCAAAACGAGCAGAAATTAACATAAGTTGGGCGCAAAACCCCTATGCCTTCCCAAGGCCAGAACAAAATTTGCACTTTACTGAAAAAAATATAAATGTTTTTACTTTTATAACTTTAATAAATCGAATAATTTTAACATTTTTATTACTAAATATCAGTATATGTATATTAAACTGACAATGCACATTCATTTGTATTTTTTCAGTAAAGAACGAATTTGGTTCTGGCCTTGGGAAGGCCAGAACAAAAGGCCTTCCCAAGGGTTTTGCGCCCAACTTATGTTAATTTTTGCTCGTTTTGAGTTTGACTCGGTTATTTATTTTAATTTCTGTTCGTTTTGGGTTTCATTTATTTATCGATGCTGATTTGTAGTAGTTTCGAGCTTGGTAGATTATTTGATTTGGTTTTTGCTCATTTTTTGTTTAATGGAGTTCTTTACTTTTCTTTGAAAAACTTATTTTGTGGAAAAAGTTTTTTTTTAATTAATCCACTAAAGGGCTAAATGTGTTCCCATATAGACAACTTCTTGCAATGATGTGCGACATAGAATGCTCTTTGGGGCTGGTTTCTTAGACAAGTAAAAACTTTTAAGGGCTATAAAAATGCTCTTTGAGTCAGAGCAGCTTCTTATATTAGCCCCAGGGCTAAAGGAGAGATACGATGTTGGCAACCTTGGTTAATGCAGTGACTTCAGCATGAAATACAGTCAAGTATTTATCAAGCTTGAATTTTTTAACTATAAATTTAAATTGAACAAAGAATCCAGCTCTAACCTTATTACATTTTAGAAGCATCAGTAAATATATGTACTTGATGGAAAATTCAATCAAGAAGTCAGATTTGGGACCCCAGCCCGTGACAGATAACATTGTTACACTTAATCTTCTGATACATGAGGATTTTTTTGGATTTATTTAAGTTTTGAATATAAGCCTCCTGTTGAAATGACGCCCCAGCCACTGACACATCCAACAGATTATCATAGGCAGCGCAATGGTGCTGCCTAAGCAAAGAATGATGTTGGCACAATGTATTATCTTTTGTTTTTTTTTCTTTTAGAACAGGGCACTTCGTATCGAAGGAGTTAAAAACTTCGAAAACGGCTCATTCGATTGGAAATTAGAAAGGGTTGTGCCCTTTTTAATAGCTGAAAGTGATTGGAAGGGAACCGACACCCCTTACACGCCCACCATTTTCCCAAACACATCCAATCAAAATTGAGATAGCCATTTTGTTTAACTCAGTCGGAAAGTCCAAAAATTATATCTTTGAGGATGACACTCAAACCACAGCCCTCAGGGCGAGGGTTGTAAGTTTTTCCCTGGGGCATACAAGGTTAAATATTAAGTAAACAATTAAATAAACAAATCAATGCAAACAAACATACAATAGATATTAATGTAAATTAATAAATCAATCTTAAAACGAGTGAAACTTTTAAACTTAAATTGAATATGCAAATCAAGCTTGAAACGAACTAAAATCACCACAAACAAGAGTTTGGGTATGACCTCCTCTCACTTTAAAAGTCTAAAACCTACTGCGTCATTGGCGCTTTTCTGAAAACCAATTTTATGACAAATATTTTCTTTTGTACTTAATATTGAAAATAAACATTAAAATTATAGTAACATTTTGAACTGATGAGCTTTCAGCAATTAACATCATTATACATCAAATATTCAGTTTAATTTATTAGCTCTTTTTAAATTTGTTAAAGACGAATATAGCTTCCCTACAAACAAGTGTTTGGATACTGCCTCCTTTCCTAATTGTAAATAAAAACCAAAAGCCTACTGAGTCATTGGCGCTTAACTGAAAACGGATTATATTACAAATATTTTCTTTTCCAGTTCTTACAGTATTGAAAATAAAACTACAATTACAGTTAAATAAATTCTTGAACTGATGGATCTTTCAACAATTAACATCATTATACATCAAATATTCAATTTGATGTTGTTTATGCTTTCCAAAGACTGTTCAAGACGCATATAGTTTTCAGCAAAGCGCCAATGACGCAGTAGGTTTTAGACTTTTATAGTGAGAGAAGGAGGTCATACCCAAACTCATGTTTGTGGTGATTTTTGTTCGTCTCAAGCTTGATTTGCATATTCAATTTAAATTTCACTCGTTTTAAGATTTATTTATTAATCTACATTAATATCTGTTGTGTTTTTTTTTTGCATTGATTGTTTATTTAATGTCTGTTCGTTTTAAGTTTCATTTATACTTCAATAGAAAAATATTCTTTTTCGTTTTAAGCTTGATATTCATATTCAATCTAAGCATTACTCGCTTTAAGATCTATTTATTAATTTTTATTATTAGTTGTTGTATGTTTTTGCTATGATTGTTTATTTAATTTCTGTTCGTTTTGGGTTTCATTTATTCTTTAATATTAATTTCTGGTCGTTTTGAGTTTGAATATTAAAAGGTATTTGTATCTGCTGAGCTTAAGTTTAAAATGGCCTTTACTTTTCTTTGAAAAACTTATTTGTCGGAAAGTTTTTTTTAATTAATTTTTGTTCGTTTTTGATTTTAAATTTTTTTTAAAAATTCCTTATTTAAAAAAAAAAAAAAAAATTATTCATCAAAGTATCAAAACTGATGTCAAAGTAACAATATCAAAATGAAAAAATGGGTTTGTGTCAACCTCGGAGGTTTTATTATCTGATGTTTGAACTATTTTTAACAAAATTGCTATCTCAAAACTTTTATCGGATGGGTTTGGGGAAAAAGGGTGTGGGGGGACTAGATTAAACTTCTGTCTCTTTTGACTCTTTAAAAGTGAACTAGAACTTTCTATTTTCAATCAAATGAGCCCTCTCAGAAGTTTATACGAGCATTCCTTCTATAAGAACCATATATATCCCCAGAGTATAACTTAAAACGCCTATCCCTGGGCCCTTGGGGGTTGTGTCGACCCTGGGGTTTTAATATCTGATGGTTGAACTATTTTTAACAAAATGGCACCTGAAATTTTTATCGGATGGGTTTATCCATCCGATACACCCAAAGGAGGGGAGGGCGAAAGGGGCTAGTTGCTCTCTGATCTTTTTTCACTCTGAGAAAATGAACTACAACTTTTAATTTCCATTCAAATGAACCCTCTCCGAAGTTTATACGAGCATACCTTCCATAAGAACCATATATGCCCCCACAGCAATACTTATAACGCCTGCCCCGGGTAGGGGGGGGATGTGTCGACACAGGAGTTTTTCTTATCTGGTCTTTGAACTATTTTTAATGAAACGACCACACATAAAGGAGTTTTTGTTATATGATCTTTGAACTATTTTTAACAAAATGGCTACCTCAATTTTTTTTATCAGATGTATTCGGGGAAAAAGGGCTTGGGGGGGCAGTTGCCCTCTGATCACTTTTGACTCTTAATAAGGGCACTAGAACTCTCGGTTTCCAATCGAATGAACCCCTTTTGATGTTTATACAACGACCCCCTTCTATATGAAGGGCCTCTGGGGAAAAAATAAATGGAGTGTGGGGGGAGGCTAGCTGCCCTCCAATCACTTTTGACTCTTAAAAAGGGAATTACAACTTTCAATTTCCAATCAAATGAGCCCTCTAGGAATTTTATACGAACATCCCTTCCATAACAACCATATATGCCTCCAGGGCATAACTTACAACGCCCACCTCCGGGTCCTGGGGGGCTGTGTCGACACCGGAGTTTTTTTTTTCAGAACTTTGAACTATTTTTAACAAAATGTCATTTCAAAATTTTTATCTGATGAATTTAGGGCGTGGAGGAGGGGGGCTAGTTGCCCTCTGATCTCTTTTGACTCTTAAAAAGTGAGCAAGAACTTTCAATTTCCAATCAAATGAGCCCTCTCCGAAGTTTATACGAGCATCCCTTCCATAAGAACTATTTATTCCCTTAGAGCATTACTCATAACGCCTGCCTGCGTGCCCTGGCGGGTTCCGTCGACACAGGGATTTTTTTTATCTTACCTTTGAACTATTTTTAATGAAATGGCTGTTATAAGAAATTTATCGGATGGGCTTAGGGAAAAAAGGGTGTGTAGGGGGGGAGTAGTTGCCCTCAGATATCGTTTGACACTTAAAAATTGAACTAAAACTTTCAATTTTCAATAAAATGAGCCCCCTCTGAAGTTTATACGAGCATCCCTTTCATAAGAACCATATACGCCCCCAGGACAACACTTACATAGTGTAAACTTTGGAAATAGGTTTTTCTTGGTTAAAACCAATAATTAAAATTCTAAGTATATGTCAGAAATTCATATGTATAATTCTTCCCAAGGTCACTTGAACCCAGAATAACCCCACTATCTAAAATGCAAACATTGTAAATTATCAACAATCGACAACCCCACTTCTTGGAATAAAGCGATAATATTTCCTGTCTGGAAGAAGCTCAATGGTCAACAACCCAACCCGAATTGTCTTTATCAGAAGCAGATTGTGCTGAATATAAGTTACCAATTTAGATTATTTGAGTCAGTTCGAATTCTGTATCTGTCCTCGCCATATGTACATTCACTGTATTATATGTATAAATAAACATTTTATACTCTAAACAAAAATTATGTGATGGTTAGAGACTCTAGACATCCTCCACCGGTAGAACCCAGATAATAGGCCAACGCTACCATAAGGCCCTAAAGAGAAGAAGTCTTACTTCACAGAGAAGTAGATGATTCACAGAGAAGTGAACACAGAAACTTTACAAAGTGGTGGCAGTGGTTTTTGCCGGAGAGGATTGCAGTTATCATTTTCTTTTGAGGCCCGTCACCTACAAGATTGCAGCTAACATTTTATTTTGAGGCCCGTCACCTACAGTGTCGTCGTTCCAGTTCAGTTCCAGGTTCCAGCTTCAGTTCCAGGTTCCAGTTCAGTTCCAGGTTCCAGTTCAGTTCCAGGTTCCAGCTTCAGTTCCAGGTTCCAGTTCAGTTCCAGGTTCCAGTTCAGTTCCAGGTTCCAGCTTCAGTTTCAGGTTCCAGGTTCCCGCTCTAATTTAAGGTTTCCGCTCCAGATTCCAGTTTTTGAGAAAAAGTGAAGAACGTCGAAGGACAATTTACGAAAGTAAGTCATGCATTTTAAGTTCGCATGTGAGTAGGAAATCTGTTAGGAGTGTTGAATAACGATTTTTCCGTGTTTTTACAGCGTTGACTTAATTAATTTGTTTTACTAATATTTTTTTTCTCTTTTAAAATGAGCGCAATTCCAATTTTAGATCCTTCAGATCCTGAATTTGACAGAGATATTTATTAGAACCCCAGGATGATTATAATTCCCTCTTTGAAGCGTATAAGATAGCGCAGCGTTTTGAAGCTATTGAAAATGCAATTGGTGAAGAAAGGCAGGAATTTTTATCAGCCGCGGTAGATACTGAATTTTGTTGGACAGGACAGAAGGAAGGACTCCGTCAGAACTGGCCTGACGTAAAACATGACCAGGGGAGGGGGAGATATTTTAGTGCAGGAGGTAGGGGTCAAAATAGGAACATAGGTAGAAATTTTAGGAAAAAAAATATTTATAGGAACTCAGATTTGAGTAAAACCTATGGTGATCTGTCCCCTCGAGATAAAAGTGTTGTTCCCGCCAATAGACAATGTTACAACTGTCAGAGCTTCAAGCATTTAGCGGCTGAGTGCCCGAGTAGAGTATGCAACAGTTGTGGGAAAAGGGGACATAGTGCCAAGTTTTGTTACAAGCGGAATTACAAGCATGAGAGGGGTGCCTGTTTTGTGTGTGGTAGTTTGGATCATAGGGTCTATGAATGTATGAATCGTTTTCAAGCTCAATCGTCTGGAGCCTCCTCTGTGAAGCCGGGTATGTTACAAGAAAACTAGTAGGCCAGATTGACCAAGAGGGGGCGATTTCTGGCAAAGTTTAAATTTCCCCTCATTGCGAATATTTTTGTTATATGGGATTAGGTGAAACTGAGTACCCTATTATGAAAAAAGTTATTGTGAATAGTATTGAGTGTCAAGCTTTTGTAGACCCTGGTTGTCATAAATCTTTGATGGATGAAAGACTTTTTGAGATATTTGACAAACAAAAGGTGAAAGCTGAGCCGTCTTTGGCTAGAATAAAACCCATTGGTAGAAATTCAAAGGCAATTCCTACTTCATTAAAAGTAGCTTCGGATGTTACAATTTTTGAAGGAAATAATTCACGAAAAATTTCTTGGGAATTTTTGGTGGTCCCAGGCTTAGGCTTTGATGTTATTCTTGGCTGGGATATACTCCGAGAAATAGGTTCAAATCTTGATTTCCGGACTAATACATTGACTTTTTTGAATGGTGAGAATGATAAGTCGATTAGTCTGTCATTTTCTGGAAGTATAGTAATGCCCAAGAAAATAATTGTAGACCCATTCTTAATAAAAGCGGTAGAAGTTCTTTTTAGGTCAAAAGAAGGGTTGCCTTTACTGATGGGATAACGGTCATTACAGAACCTGCTGATAAATGTTCTGAATTTTTTATGCGGTCTCTGTAAAAGTTGTAGAAGATAAGGGGATAATTTTTAGTTTTAATAATAGTGAAAGCCCTTTAAAGTTGAACCGACGAGAGGTAATTGGCAGTTTTATTGAAGTGTCTGATGATCTAATTACAGCCTACGGAGCTGAAATCATTAATAATGAGGGAAGGGTTGATGAATTTGAAGATAGGACAAATATGGAAAACCCTTGGACGGATGCAAACTTTTTAGAGAAATTTGACCTAAAACATTTAAATTGAAAACCTGAGTTGTGTGAAAAATTGAAAGATTTGCTTAAAAAGTATAAAAATCATATTTTCGGTCCATGCATATGATATAGGTCAGAATAGCCTGATGGAGTTTAAAGTAGATATTGAAAAAAGTATACCACCACCTAAACCCAAGTCCTTTAATTTACCACTGAAAATGCAGGAGGTTTTGCAACAGCGTATTTATGCTATGGCAAAAGCAGGTATTATAAAACCCGGTAGAAGTGAATATTGTTGCCCTATATTTGTTATTGAAAAAAGCTCAGGGGGAAAAATACCCCCTAAGCAGGAGTGGACTATGGAGAATACGAGGGTTATCTATGATTGCCGGGAGATTAATAAATTAGTCAAGGACAGTGCCTGGCCCATTAGGAGGATCCAGGATGTGCTGAACCAACTTAGCTCAAAAAGAAATTTTAGCATTCTTGATTTAAAACACGCCTTTTTCAATGTATCATTGACAGAGGAAAGCCAACAGTATTGCTCATTTAGCGGACCAGATGGTGTACAATATGTGTATCGTAAACTACCCCAAGGTAGTAATGTGAGCCCTAAGGCGTTTTGTCAATGGGCCTCAATTTTATTTCAGTCGGAGATTTTTCATTCTATTATTTCGATGTACATTGATGATTTGGTTGTGGCATCCAAGAGAGATGAGGCTGATGAAGGGGCGAACTATGGTTGACCGAGGGACCAGATAACTGAGAATTTATTAGGAAACCAATGTAATGAGGCGTTGTGTCGAGAGAGATGAGACTGGTGAAGGGGCGGACGACGGTGGACCGACGGACCAGCGGTTAACGGGTTTCAGAGGATCCTGGGAAAGGAAGGTCTGAGCGGTTAACGGGTTCAGAGGATCCTGGGAAAGGAAGGTCTGAGCTCTCATGGGCGAAGAGAGAGGTAGACGGTGGATCACCGAACCTCGAAAACCCTGCAGGTTTCGTACCATGGAAAATAGTCGACAGGGCGGAAAAGAGCGTGCCAGAAGTCGACAGGGCGGAAAAGAGTTCCGTGCCAGAGAGGAAAATAGTCGACAGGGCGGAAAAGAGTTCCGTGCCAGGAGTCGACAGGGCGGAAAAGAGTTCCGTGCCAGGGGGAGTGACAGATAATAATTTTGTGTCTTGGCTGTTGAAAATTTTTGACGGTCTGTTTCTGAAGGAAGGTGTTCTTTATTGTTGTCCGCTAGGAGGCGTTGGCAAGGACAAAGGGTACCCTAGAACAGCTAAAATAGTCTTGCCAAGTGTCCTAGTAGATTCGGCAATAAAACTGGCTCATGATCACTTACTTATTGGTGGTCACATGTCTATGGAGAAGACATTAGATCGAGTGAGCCGTATCTTTGTATTTGATAGAATGGGTGCACAAGTTCGAGAGTATTGGAGAACTGTAGTTTGTGCTTGCGTAGGAATAAAATGCATCAGAACGTCAAACCTACGTTAGGAAAAAAATAAGAGCCGAAATACCCATTCCGTGTGTTTAAACTTTTGGTTGTTCAAAATTGTCTTGAACAACCAGTAATAACAAATAAATCAATAACGGAGGAATCAAGAATCGTAGAATTGGAGTTAGAGAATCGTGGACATAGGAGAATTGATTCAACATCATCTGTATACCAGCTTCCAGTGGAGACTCCAGTAGTAACTTCAGAAATAATGAAGGATAGCTCCGTTTCTAGCGAATAACCTGAGGTTCAAATGGAGCCTAGTCTAGTTAGTGTAGAAGTAGATTATTTGAAAAAAACTACGTTTTCTAAAGAGTTAAAGAGGCTGAGTTACAAGGTCGAACCTTAAAACGTACAGGGATTAGGAGGCACAGTTGGGGGGCTACCGCCCCCCAAACCCCCCGCTTTCGCAGCCTTTAAATATAAAAAAAAATTCTTTAAACTGAAAGTAAGGAGCGACATTAAAACTTAAAACGAACAGAAATTATTCCGTATATGAAAGAGGCTGTGCCCTCCTCAACGCCTCGCTCTTTACGCTAAAGTTTGACTTTCTCACAACTCTTTTTTAAACAATAAAAACTTTAGCGTAAAGAGCGAGGCGTTGAGGAGGGCACAGCCTCTTTCATATACGGAATAATTTCTGTTCGTTTTAAGTTTTAATGTCGCTCCTTACTTTCAGTTTAAAGAATTTTTTTTATATTTAAAGGCTGCGAAAGCGGGGGTTTGGGGGGCGGTAGCCCCCCAAATGTGCCTCCTAATCCCTGTACGTTTTAAGGTTCGACCTTGTAACTCAGCCTCTTTAACTCTTTAGAAAACGTAGTTTTTTTCAAATAATTTCTGCACGTTTTTGTACAGTTTATTACTTATTATTGCTTGACTAACTGTTAGCTGATCGTGTCAGGAGTTAAAGTTGGGGGGCTGCCGACCCCCCCCCCAAACCCCCGCTCTTGAACATTCTTGTGTTAAGGCTTTTAATTCCTGAATACTCAAATCACGTCCTACAGGGTGCCTCCTAATCCCTGTACGTTTTAAGGTTCGAACTTGTGACTCAGCCTCTTTAACAGCCCCAAACTGTGCCTCCTAATCCCTGTACGTTTTAAGGGTCGACCTTGTAACTCAGCCTCTTTAACTCTTTAGAAAACGTAATTTTTTTCAAATAATTTAAAAAAGAAACTGAGTTTCTTTTTAAAGTTTAAATTCAGTATATAAAAAATTTGCTCTGATGGTGAATCGAACCCGAGTTTTCCGCCTGACAGTCTTGATTATCAATCGCTGGACTATACAGTTGTTTTTTAGTAAATGCAAGCTATTTTCGACGCAAGCAAATTCCCAAAAAACTTGATATTTGGTTTTTGGAAAACAGGGAAGGAGTGATCAGATTGAGCTGAAAGTTCGAGGATCAGCTCCCAGGCCCCAGGAAACCTTATCCTCTAAATTTCAGCCCGATCAGACAACATTAAAGGGGGGTTGTGGTGGGAAAAATTAACATGGGCTAATATAGGAAAACGAGGTTTTTCGTAAATGTAACTTCGGGGGATAATTTTTTCGGTCTGAAAATATCAAAAGGCCCTAACAGGTCGAATTCTGCTTCGAATGAGTCCTCATTCAACCGGATCCGTTGCCAACTGTGGCCTGTAGGCGTGGCTAAGAAAAAAAAGAAATGATGATGAGTTTTAAGTGGCTATATTTGTTTTTTTGAAAACAGGGAAGGAGTGATCGGATTGAGCTGAAATTTCGAGGATAACCTCCCGGGCCCTAGGAAAGCTTAACCTCTAATTTTCAGCCCAATCGGACAACGTTAAAGGGGGCTGTGGTGGGAGGGTCCAAACTTCCGGCCCAGTTTACCCCATGAAGATAAAGTCGGAGGAGGATGAAATTTTGCAAGTTTCTTAGTTTGAGCTTGGGCTACAAAATGCGATTACCGCCGTCTCTCTGCGACCTCTAGGACCTGAAATCGCTTAACATTGTGGTGGGTCGCCTCTTTATAGAGGCACAATTGTGCTTCCTTGATAAAGGGGAAATAGAGGTTAAGGCAGGCTCGAGTTTAGAATCAAGTAGTCTTAGGAGAAGCAATAGGAAAACAAGAAATAAACCTCCAGGTTATTATAGAGAGTATTGAAACAATTATAGAGACAAGTAGAGTAAGATGATTGTAGAGATTAGTATGTTATTGCAGTACAAACGGTGTTGGGAATTGATGTTAAGTCAAAATGAGGATGTAGCTGGTTTTTATGCTGATTAACTGGACAGGACAAATGCTTTCTTTGAAATAGGAAAAATAGAAAGATAAAAATGACAAGCGAAAGATGTTTGACCAACCTTTTTCAAATGATGTATTTACTTCCTTTTGATATCTTATGGATAGTAAAATAACCGAATAATTTGGAAAAAAAAAGAATTAAAGCTTTGGTAAAAGGAAAGTAAAAGAAAATCTCATTGTGTTTCTGTCGAAGATTATCATTTTTGTTCAAGTGTTCTGTTCAAATTTAAATTCTTTTAAAAGATATTCTGACGATGTGCAAGTTTTTATATTAGGTGTAGCTATGCGAATTTTATGCGAACTTAGCATGACAATATAAAGTGAAATGAAAGTGCCAATTGGGAAAATATTTTCTTGTGTCTTGTTGATTCAGTTTTAGTGTCAGTATTTTATTTTATGTTTTTTTTAAGTGTACCTTTGTTTGAGGATAGAAAATCGTTTTTTTTGGAAAAAAAAAAAGATTTTGAAAACCCCGGGGAAAATCTGTAAAATTTGGAAATAGGTTTTTCTTGGTTAAAACCAATAATTAAAATTCTAAGTATATGTCAGAAATTCATATGTATAATTCTTCCCAAGGTCACTTGAACCCAGAATAACCCCACTATCTAAAATGCAAACATTGTAATTATCAACAATCGACAACCCCACTTCTTGGAATAAAGCGATAATATTTCCTGTCTAGAAGAAGCTCCATGGTCAACAACCCAACTCGAATTGTCTTTATCAGAAGCAGATTGTGCTGAATATAAGTTACCAATTTAGATTATTTGAGTCAGTTCGAATTCTGTATCTGTCCTCGCCATATGTACATTCACTGTATTATATGTATAAATAAACATTTTATACTCTAAACATAAACTATGTGATGGTTAGAGACTCTAGACATCCTCCACCGGTAGAACCCAGATAATAGGCCAACGCTACCATAACGCCCTAAAGAGAAGAAGTCTTACTTCACAGAGAAGTAGATGATTCACAGAGAAGTGAACACAGATACTTTACAATAGCCTGTCCCCCGGGGTCTGGGGGGCGTTTTTGTTATCTAATTTTTGAACAATTTTCAAAACACTGGCTATCTCAAAATTTGTAGCGGGCGGGTTTGGGGAAAAAAGAGCGTGGTGGGGCTATTTTAACTCTGTTGACTCTTAAAAAGTGAACTACAACTTTTAATTTCCAATCAAATGAGCCCTCTATGAAGTTTATACGAACATCCCTTTCATAAGAACCATACACGTCCTTAGGGCATAACTTAGAACGCCTTCCCCTGTGCCCTGGGGGGTTCTATTGAGACCGGATTTTTTCTTATCCGAGCTTTGAACTATTTTTTAACAAGATGTCTATCTCAAAATTTTCATCAGATGGATTTTGAAAAAGAAGGCGTCGGGGGGGGCTATCTGCCTTCGGATCTCTTTTAACTATTAAAAAGTGAGCACGAACTTTCAATATCCAATCAAACGAGCCCTCTCTGAAGTTTATACGAGCATCCCTTTCATAAAAACAATATATGCCCCAGGGCATAACTTACAACGCCTGCCCCCGGGCCCTGGGGGGTTGTGACGACACCTGAGTTTTTGTTATCTGACTTTTGAGAAATTTTTAACTTAATGGCTACCTCAAAACTTTTATTGGATGCATTTGGGGAAAAAGGGGCGTGGGGGGGGGCTAGTTAACCTCCAATCTCTTTTGACTCTAAAAAACTTAACTAGAACTTTCAATTTCCAATCAAATGAGCCATCTCTGAATTTTTACGAGCATCCCTTCAATAAGAACCATATATTCCCCCAGGGCATAACTTACAACACCTGCCCTCGGGCGCTGGGGGGCTGTGTTGACCCCTGAGTTTTCGTTATATGGTCATTGAAGTATTTTAAAAAAGCTATCTCAAAGTTGTTATCGGATGGGTTTGAAGAAAAAAGGGCATGGGGGGTGCTAGGTGTGCTCCAATCTCTTTTGGTTCTTAAAAAGTGAACTAGAACTTACAATTTCCAATCAAATGATCTCTCTTTGCAGTTAATGCGAGCATCCCTTCCGTAAGACCCATATATGCCCCCAGGGTACAACTTACGACGCCTGCCCTCGGGTCCTGTTGGGTTGTGTCGAAACCGGAATTTTTGTTATATGATCTTTGAACAATTTTTTAACAAAATAGCTATCTTAAAATTTTTATTGGATGCATTCAGGAAAAAAGAGTTTGGGGGGGGGGGGAGCTGGTTACCCTCCCATATCTTTTGACGCTTAATAATTGAACTAGAACTTTCAATTTCCAATCAAATTAGCCCTCTCTGAAGTTTATGCGAGCATTGCTTCCATAAGAACCATATATGCCCCCAGGGCATAACTTACAACACCTGCCCTCGGGCCCTGGGAGGCTGTGTGGACCCTTAGTTTTCGTTATATGGTCATTGAACTATTTTAAAAAAAGCTATCTCAAAGTTGTTATCGGATGGGTTTGAAGAAAAAAGGGCATGGGGGGGGGGTGCTAGGTGCGCTCCAATCTCTTTTGGTTCTTAAAAAGTGAACTAGAAATTACAATTTCCAATCAAATGATCTCTCTTTGAAGTTAATGCGAGCATCCCTTCCGTAAGACCCATATATGCCCCCAGGGTACAACTTACGACGCCTGCCCTCGGGCCCTGGTGGGTTGTGTCGACACCGGAATTTTTGTTATATGATCTTTGAACTATTTTTAACAAAATAGCTATCTTAAAATTTTTATTGGATGCATTTGGGAAAAAAGAGTTTGGGGGGGGAAGCTGGTTACCCTCCCATATCTTTTGACGCTTGAAAAGTGAACTAGAACTTTCAATTTCCAATCAAATGAGCCCTCTCTGAAGTTTATACGAGCATTGCTTCCATAAAAACCATATATGCCCCCGGGGCATAACTTTAACCCTTGCTCCTGAAGACTGTGGGGGGAGTGTCCTGCTCAAACATAAATTCTAGAACTTTCAACTACGTTGTACAAAATGGCTATATCAAAATTTTGATTGGATGTATTTGGGGAAATGGTGGCTTTGGAAGGGTGTCAGTTGCCTTAGAATCACTTTCGACTATTAAAAAGGGAACTAGCAATTTAAATTTCGATCGAATGAGCCCTTTCTGAAGTTTCTACGACAACGTTGTCTTAACAGAACCTTATATGGCCCCAGGGCATAACTTACAACCCTTGCCCTGAGGGCTGTGGGGGAGTTGTCATCCTCAAAGACCTAATTTCCAGAACTTAAAACTTCGTTTAATAAAATGGCTGTCTCGAAATTTTGATTGGATGTGTTTGGGGAAAAGGCGGGCGTCTGAGGGGGTTAGTTGCCAAATATATATTTAAAATATAAATGTTTTTACTTTTATAACTTTAATAAATCAAATTATATTAAGATTTTGATTACTAAATATCAGTAAATGTATATTAAACTGACAATGCACATTCATTTGTATTTTTTTCAGTAAAGTGCAAATTATGTTCTGGCCTTGGGAAGGCATAGGGGTTTTGAGCCCAACTAATGTTATTTTCTGCTCGTTTTGAGTTAGACTCGGTTATTTATTGTAATTTCTGCTTGTTTTGAGTTTCATTTATTTATTGATGCTGATTTGTGGTAGTTTCACGCTTGGTAGATTGTTTGATTTTATTTTTGCTCATTTTTTGTTTAATGGAGTTCTTTACTTTTCTTTGAAAAACTTATTTTGTGGAAAGAGTTCTTTTAATTAATTTCTGTTCGTTTTATATTGACATAGTCTTTTCAGAGAAAAAGAAAATAATACTTTAAATCTTTTCGTTTTTTTAAGAATTTAGAGTTTGGCCTGCTATTTGTATGCTGGAGAAAAATTTCAGCAATTTTCAACAACATACACCCTCTTAAAAATCTGGACACAAATAGTAGTGTTTAATTTAGTTTCATACCTCCTCTAGTTGACCTGAAATGGAAAACTTGATACCATTCGCAAAAAAATCTGTTTACTTTCTTTGATAGCTTGGATACACTTACGCTATTTTGATTTGGTTAAATTTTAAGAGCAGAAGCAGACCCAAAAGTTTGAACATAATACCCTTAGTCGTTCTTGGGGTACTGCTGAGATGCCTTATTGGGAATTAGCATTAACACAGAGCGTTTTATTTAATCTTATGGCAACATTTAGTTTTTAAACATAAAGTCGAATGGGAGGGTGGATGAGGAAGGGGGATTTGTCTCCCTCCAATCACTTTCGACTATTAAAAAGGGCATCAGCCCTTTCTATTTTCAATTGAATGAGCCCTTTTCAAAGTTCCTGCGACAACTCCTTTGATACAAAGTGCCCTGGTCTAAACAACAACAACAACAACAACAAAATAATACATTATATCCACATCGATCTTTCAGAGGCAACGCTGTAGCGTTCCCTATAGTAAAGGTCATACGGCTCCAATGTTTTATTATTTATTATTTATTATTTTTTTTTCCAGAGGCACTTCATATGGAAGGGGTCGTCGTAGAAACTTCAAAGGGGGATCATTCAATTGGAAATCGAGAGTTCTAGTGCCCTTTTTAATAGTCGAAAATTATTGGAGGGCAACTAGCCCCCCCCCCACGCCCATCATTCCCCCAGACACATCTAATCAAAATTTTGAGATAGTCATTTTGTAGTTGATTTCCAGATATAAAATATATTTTTGAGGAGGATACCCCCCACAACTCTCAGGGCAAGGATTTTAAGTTATGCCCTGGGGGCATATAAGGTTTTTATACAAGGCGTTGTCGTAGAAACTTCAAAACAGGTTCATTCAATTGGAAATTTAAGAGCTAGTGCCCTTTTTAATAGTCGAAAGTGATTGGAGTGTAACTAGCCCCCTCCCCCCTCACACCCATCATTTCCCCAAACACATCCAATCAAAATTTTGAGATAGCCATTTTGTTCAGCGTAGTTGATTTCCAGATAGAAAATATATTTTTGAGGAGGATACCCCCCAAACCCTCAGGGCAAGGGTTTGATGTTATGCCCAGGGGGCATATAGGTTTTTTAATATTAAGCTGGGTGTAAAACAAGGCAGCACTCTTTCTCCTAAATTGTTTAACATTTTTATAAATGATGTTGTTGATTATCTAGAGAATAGATGGGCTCCGAATGTTAGTCTAGGGACCCATAAACTATCACTACTATTATTTGCAGATGATATTGCCTTGGTGGCTAGCACACCGCAAGATCTGCAGACGCTTTTGAGTCTTATAGATGATTATTTGCAGATGAAAAAACTAAGGCTGAATGTTGAAAAGAGTGAAGTTGTTATTTTTAAAAAAAGGAAAACAAATTTCGAAGATAATTATAAATTTAAATTTAATAATGAGGAACTTAAAGTAAGTAAAAGAATAAAATATTTAGGATTTGTTTTATCGGATAATGGAAAATTAAAGAGTCATGTTGATGAATTAATTAATAGAGGTAAAGTGGCCATGTCTGCAATTTTTAGAAATCCGACGATAATGGGAATTAAAAACCTAAAAATGCACAAAAGAATATTTAATACAAAAATTTGACCAGTATTAGAGTATGGAGCGGAGATTTGGGGCGGAGAAGCGGCACAGAAGTTGGAGTCCCTCCAGCTCCAGTATTATAAAAGATTATTTGGATTACATCAGACAACTCATTCACAGGTTCTGAAAGGTGATATGGGCCTGTTTTCGTTAAAACTACGTAGGTTTATTTTGATGCTTAGATTTTGGTTGAAGATCGTTAGGTGCAATGAAGACAGACTAGTAAGTGCTGCTTATTATCAGATGTTGAGCTATGATTCGAAAAAGTCTTGGCCATCCCAAATTAGGTCATTACTAGAAAGTGTGGGAATGGCTTACTTATGGAATGACGGTCTTGGTTCCCCTGATCTACCAACAAATTTAGTAAGCCAGGTACGATTTATCTTAGAGGGTCAAGAAATTCAGTATTGGCAAGGGCTGGTTTTAAATTCTGCTACATTGAATCATTATAATCAGGTTAAACCTAGTTTTGGAGAGGAAATTTATTTTAAATTCAATTTACCGGCTATGATTTTATGTCGATGGATTCAGCTTAGGGCGAATTGCCTTCCAATCCAGAGTAGACAAATGGTGTTCGACAGGGGGATAGTACATCCTGATGGTCGGTATGTGTGTCCTCTTTGTAGGGATGAGGACGAAGATTTGGACCATTTTCTCCGAAAGTGCCCGGTGCTCTCTGATTTAAGGGAAAATTACTTACATGGGATTGTTTTGCTGCTTCCAAATATCTTACAAAGTAGTAATCCAACCACAATATTTCGTATTGGTGCGTACATAGAGAAGGGATTAAAAAGAAGGAAATGTTTTTACAATTAATTATTATTAATTATATGGAATTAAAGTTATTTTTTTTTGGTATTTTACCAGAAGGTACTTTTCGCTATGTATTCATGTTAATGTGTGTTTGTAATTTGCTCTGTTGTAATTTTTCTATTTTCATATTTTTTGTGTGTATATGGCTCTTGGGCTTTTTGAAATACACGATCTATCTATCTATCTATCTATCTATAAGGTTTTTATAGAAGGCGTTGTCGTAGAAACTTCAAAACAGGCTCATTCAATTGGAAATTGAAGAGTTAGTGCCCTTTTTAATGGTTGAAAGTGATTGGAGTGTAACTAGCCCCCCTCCCCCCCCACGCCCATCATTTCCCCAAACACATCCAATCAAAATTTTCAGATAGCCATTTTGTTCAGCGTAGTTGATTTCCAGATAGAAAATATATTTTTGAGGTGAACACTCCCCCACAACCCTCAGGGCAAGGGTTTTAAGTTATGCCCTGGGGGCATATAAGGTTTTTATAGAAGGCGTTGTCGTAGAAACTTCAAAACAGGCTCATTCGATTGGAAATTAAAGGGCTATTGCCCTTTTAATAGTCCAAAATGATTGGAGGGCAACTAGCCCCCCCCCCTCCCACGCCCATCATTCCCCCAAACACATCCAATCAAAATTTTGAGATAGCTATTTTGTTCAGCGTAGTTGATTCCAAGATAGAAAATATATTTTTGAAGAGGATACTCCCCCACAACCCTCAGGGCAAGGGTTTTAAGTTATGCCCTGGGGACATATAAGGTTTTTATAGAAGGCGTTGTCGTAGAAACTTCAAAACATGCTCATTCGACTGGAAATTAAAGGGCTACTGCCCTTTTTAATAGTCGAAAGTGATTGGATTGTAACTAGCCCCCTTCCCCCCCTCCCCTCCACGCCCATCATTTCCCCAAACACATCCAATCAAAATTTTCAGATAGCCATTTTGTTCAGCGTAGTTGATTTCCAGATAGAAAATATATTTTTGAGGAGGATACTCCCCCACAACCCTCAGGGAAAAGGTTTTAAGTTATGCCCTGGGGGCATTTAGGATTTTTATAGAACGCGTTGTCGTAGAAACTTCAAAACAAGCTCATTCGATTGGAAATTAAAGGGCTAGTGCCATTTTTAATAGTCGAAAGTGATTGGAGGGCAGATAGATCCCCCCCCGCCCTACGCCCATCATTTCCCCAAACACATCCAATCAAACTTCTGAGATAGCCATTTTGTTCAGTGTAGCTGATTTCCAGATAGAAAATATGTTTTTGAGGAGGACACTCCCCCAGAACCTTCAGGGCAAGGGTTTTAAGATATGCCCTGGGGGCATATAAGGTTTTTATAGAAGGTGTCGTCGTAGAACCTTCAAAAAAGGTTCATTCAATTGGAAATTCAAAGGGATAGTGCCCTTTTTAACAGTCAAAAGTGATTAGAGGGCAACTAGTCCTCCCCCCCCCCCCCCTACGCCCATCATTTCCCCAAACACATCCAATCAAACTTTTGAGATAGCCATTTTGTTCAGTGTAGCTGATTTCCAGATAGAAAATATGTTTTTGAGGAAGACACTCCCCCACAACCCTCGGCAAGAGTTTTAAGTTATGTCCTGGGGGCATATAAGGTTTTTATAGAAGGCGTTGTCGTAGAAACTTCAAAACAGGCACAATCAATTCAAAGGGCTAGTGGCCTTTTTAATAGTCGAAAGTGATTTGAGGGCAACTAGCCCCCCCCCCACTCCCATCATTCCCCCAAACACATCCTATCAAAATTTTGAGATAGCCATTTTGTTTAGCGTAGTTGCTTTCCAGATAGAAAATATGTTTTTGAGGAGGACAATCCCCCACAACCCTCAGGGCAAGGGTTTTAATTTATTCCCTGGGGGCATATAAGGTTTTTGTAGAAGGCGGTGTCGTAGAAACTTCAATAAAGGCTCATTCGATTGGAAATTCCTAGGGTCAGTGCCCTTTGTAATTGTCGAAAGTGATTTGAGGGCAACTAACCCCCCCTCTCACGCCCACCTTTTCCCCAAACACATCCAATCAAAATTTTAATACAGCCATTTTATTAAACGTAGTTTTAAGTTCTGGAAATTAGGTCTTTAAAGGGTTACAACTCCCCCAAAGCCCTCAGGGCAAGGGTTTTAATTTAAGGATTCTCCGAATCCTTCATATTATTTCTTATGAAAGGATGCTCATATAAACTTTAGAGAGGGCTTGTTTGATTGGAAATTTAAAGTTCTTGTTCACTTTTTAAGAGTCAAAAGAGATTGAATTGCAACTAGCCCCTCTCCCTCCTACACGCTCTCAATGCATCAGATAAAAATTTTGAGATAGACATTTTGTTAAAATAGTTCAAAGTTCTGATAACAAAAACTCCGGTGTCGACACCCACCAGGGCCCAGGGGTAGGCGTTGTAAGTTATGCCCTGGGGCATAACTTATTAAGGGGGGTTTATAACTTATGGGAAGGGGTTTTGTATGGGAAGAACACATAGGAAATATATTATAATTATTCAATTATGAGGTTAAAATACATACTCTTTAATAGATGCAAAATTGCTTTGGCACACAAATTCCTATTAAGGTCAATTCCAAACAGCCGTGATCCCTTTGTGTCAGCAAGTGAAATGGTCTGAACTCCCTTATTGGAGCTATTTTTTCAATACATTCATTGTTGTCAATTGCTGTCCACAAGTTATGCAAGCTGTCTATTGTTCATTTATCAGGTTTTTATCAAAGAGGTAATCGTATAGACTTTGATAAAAGCCTCATTCGATTTAAATTGAAAGTTCTAGATCCGTTTTTTAAACTCAAGAATAATCGGACAGTAAGCACCCCACCCCCATGCCAAAAAAACTTGAAACTTTTTGCAATCAAAAACGAACAAAAATTAATAAAAAAAAACTTTCCGAAAAATAAGTTTTTCAAAAAAAAGTAAAGGCTATTTTAAACTTAACCCCAGGAGATACAAATACCTGTTAAAATTCAAACTCAAAACGACCAGAAATTACTATTAAAGAATAAATGAAACCCAAAACGAACAGAAATTAAATAAACAATCATAGCAAAAAAAATACAACAAATAATAATATAAATGAATAAATAGATCTTAAAGCGAGTAATGCTTAGATTGAATATGAAAATCTAGCTTAAAACGAAAACAAATATTTTGCTATTAAAGTATAAATGGAACTTAAAACGAACAGAAATTAAATAAACAATCAATGCGAACAAAACATACAATATATATTAATGTAAATGAATAAATAAATTTTAAAACGAGTGAAACTTAAATTGAATATGCAAATCAAGTTTGAATCGAATAAAAATAACTACATACAAGAGTTTGGGTATCGTCCCACTGCAGAAGCCTAAAACCTACTGTGTTATTGGCGCTTTATTGAAAACGAATTATATTACAAATGTTTTCTTTTGTACTTAATATTGAAAATAAATATTAAAATTACAGTAAAATTTTGAACTGATGAGCTTTTAGCAATTAATATCATTATGCATCAAATATTCAGTTTAATTTATTATTTCTTTTCAAGTTTGGTCAAGACAAATATAGTTTCACTAAAAGCTAAATTTGGATACTGCCCCCTTCTTTAACTGTAAAAACCTAAAGCCTTCTGCGTCATTGGTGCTTCACTGAAAAAGAATTACTCGTATATTACAAATTTACTATTTTCCAGTTCTTACAGCATTGAAAATGAAAATAAAAATTACAGTGAAAAAAAAACTTGAACTGATTGATCTTTCAACAATTAATATCATTATATATCTAATATTCAGTTTGATTTTGTTTATACTTTCCAAGACTGTTCAAGACTCATAAAGTTTTGTCATTTTTTTTAACTGTGCCATTTTTTTTTAACTAATCGTGTTAGTTTGTTATGAAAACATTCTATGGCTTCTAGGCATTTCTATTTGAGCGGATAACTGCACCTCAAACTTTGTGGAACATGTATTTTCTTGCATGAAACACCAAAATATAATAAAATGTCAAGTTTCAGAGTGTTCCACCACTCGCAAGCAAGTGCCATTGGTATTTTTGAATCCGCATGGTCAATTTAGGGGGTGGAGGGTAGGCTAATTCTCGCAGCAGCCCCATTCCGTCGTGGTATGGTTCACATTTTCAACACCTGGCGTCCGGACTATCATATAATCTACCAAGCATACAACTACCCCAAATCAGTATCAATAAATAAATGAAACCCAAAACGAACAAAAATTAAAATAAACATTAGAGTCAAACTCAAAACGAGCATAAATTAATGTGAGTAGGGTTCAAAACCCCTATGCTTTCTAAAAGCCAGAATATAATTTGAACTTTACTGAAAAAAAATTCAAATGAGTTTACTGAAAAAAAAAATCTGCATTGCCAATTTAATATACATATGCTGATATTTATTCCCTAAAATCTTAATTAATTTTTGATTTCTTAAAGTTACAAAAGTGAAAATATTTCAAAGAATTGTTTTCAGTAAAGCGCCAATGACGCAGTAGGTTTTAAGCTTTTGCTGTGAGACGATACCCAAGCTCTTGTTTGTAGTTATTTTTATTCGATTCAAACTTGATTTGCATATTCAATTTAAGTTTCACTCGTTTTAAGATTTATTTATTCATTTACATTAATATATATTGTATGTTTTGTTAGCATTGATTGTTTATTTAATTTCTGTTCGTTTTAAGTTTCATTTATACTTTAATAGCAAAATATTTGTTTTCGTTTTAAGCTAGATTTTCATATTCAATCTAAGCATTACTCGCTTTAAGATCTATTTATTCATTTATATTATTACTTGTTGTATGTTTTTTGCTATGATTGTTTATTTAATTTCTGTTCGTTTTGGGTTTCATTTATTCTTTAATAGTAATTTCTGGTCGTTTTGAGTTTGAATTTTAGCAGGTATTTGTATCTCCTGAGGTTAAGTTTAAAATGGCCTTTACTTTTCTTTGAAAAACTTATTTTTCGGAAAGTTTTTTTTTAATTAATACTATAAAAATGTCAGGCCTTCCAATTACTTTCGACTATTAAAAAGGGCACTAGGCCTTTCGAATTCCAATCGAATGACCCTTTTTCGAGTTTCTACGACAACACTTCCTATAAACACCTTATATGGCCCCAGGACATAAATTACAACTCTTACCCTAAGGGCTGTGAGGGTGGTTGTCATCCTCTAAGACCTAATTTCCAGTCAACTACATTACACAAAATGGCTATCTAAAAATTTTGATCGGATGTGTCTGGGAAAATGGTGGGCGTGAGAGGGGCGTTAGTCTTTCTCCAATTACTTTCAACCATTTAAAAAGACACTAGCCCTTTCAATTTCCAATCAAAAGAGCCCTTTTGAAGTTTCTACGACAACGCTTTCAATAAAAACCTTATATGCCCCCAGGGGATAACTTACAACCCTCGCCCTGAGGGCTGGGTGGGGGGGGTTGTCATCCTAACAGACCTAATTTCAAGAACTTTCTACTACGTTGAACAAAATGGCTATCTCAAAATTTTGATTGGATGTGTTTGGGGGAATGGTGGGCGTGAGAGAGGGGTTAGTTGCCGTCCAATCACTTCCAACTATTAAAAAGGGCACTATCCCTCTCAATTTCCAATCGAATGAGCCCCTTTTGAAGTTTTTATGACAACTCTATCATTAAAAACCTTTGATGCCCCCTGGGCATAACTTATAACCTTTGCCCTGGAGACTCTCGGGGGTTCTCTCCACTCACTTTCGACTATTAAAAAGGGCAATTTCAATTTCCAATCAAATGAGCCCCTTTTGAAATTTCTACAACAACTTTCTATATAAACCTTATATGCCCCCAGGGTACAAATTACAACCCTTGCACTGAAAGCTCTGATGGGGTTTTTATCCTAAAAGACCTAATTTCCAGAACTTTCGACTACGTTGAACAAAATGGATATCTCAAAATTTTGATTGGATGTGTTTGGGGAAATGGTGGGCGTTAGAGCAGGGTTAGTTGCCCATTTAAAAAAAACCTTATATACCCACAGGGCATAACTTATAACCCTTGTCCTGAAGACTATGGGGAGAGTGTCCTGCTCAAAGATGTAATTTCCTGAACTTTAAACTTCGTGGAACAAAATGGCTATCAAGAAATTTTGATCGGATATGTTTGGCGAAATGGTGGGCGTGGAAGGGGTATTTGTCGCCTTTTGTTGCCACTTTCGACTATTAAAAAGGGCACTAGCCATTTCAATTTCCAATCGAATGAGTCATTTTTGAAGTTTTTACGACAACGCGTTCTGTAAAAAATTTATATGCCCCCAGGGCATAACTTACAGCCCTTATCCTGAGGGTTGTGAGGAGTTTGTCATCCTCAAAGACCTAATTTCCAGAACTTAAAACTACGTTGAACAAAATGGCTATCTCAAAATTTTGATTGGATGTGTTTGGGGGAATGATGGGCGTAGGGGGGGGGGCTAGTTGCCCTCCAATCACTTTCGACTATTAAAAAGGGTACTAGCCCTTTGAATTTCCCATCGAATGAGCCTGTTTTGAAGTCTCTACGACAAAGCCTTCTATAAAAACCTTATATGCCCCCAGGGCAAAACTTAAAACCCTTGCCCTGAGGGTTGTGGGGGAGTGTCCTCCTTAAAAACATATTTTCTATCTGGAAATCAACTACGCTGAACAAAATGGTTATCTTAAAATTTTGATTGGATGTGTTTGGGGGAATGATGGGCGTGGGGGGGGGCTAGTTGCCCTCCAATCACTTTCGACTATTAAAAAGGGCACTAGCCCTTTGAATTTTCAATCGAATAAGTCTGTTTTGAATTTTCTACGACAACGCCTCCTATAAAAACCTTATATGCCCCCAGGGCATAACTTAAAACCCTTGCCGTGAGGGTTGTGGGGGAGTGTCCTCCTCAAAAACATATTTTCTATCTGGAAATCAACTACACTGAACCAAATGGCTATCTCAAAATTTGGATTGGATGTGTTTGGGGCAATGATGGGCATGGGGGGGGGGCTAGTTGCCCTCCAATCACTTTTGACTATTAAAAAGGGTACTAGCCCTTTGAGTTTTAAATCGAATGAGCCTGTTTTGAAGTTTCTACGACAACGCCTTCTATAAAAACCTTATATGCCCCCAGGGCATAACTTAAAACCCTTGCCCTGAGGGTTGTGGCTGAGTGTCCTCCTAAAAAACATATTTTTCATCTGGAAATCAACTACGCTGAATAAAATGGTCACCTCAAAATTTTGATTGGATGTGTTTGGGGGAATGATGAGCGTGGGGGGGGGGCTAGTTGCCCTCCAATCACTTTTGACTATTAAAAAGGGTACTAGCTCTTTGAATTTCCAATCGAATGAGCCTGTTTTGAAGTTTCTACGACAACGCGTGCCATAAAAACCTTATATGCCCCCAGGGCATAACTTAAAACCCTTGCCCTGAGTGTTGTGGGGGAGTGTCCTGCTCAAAAACATATTTTGTATGTGGAAATCGACTACGCTGAACAAAATGGCTATCTCAAAATTTTGATTGGATGTGTTTAGGGGAATGATGGGTGTGGGGGGGGCAAGTTGCCCTTCAATCACTTTCGACTGTTAAAAAGGGCACTAGCTACTCTAATTTCCAATCGAATGAGCCCTTTTCGAAGTTTCTACGACGACTCCTTCGATACGAAGTGCCCGGGTATGGAGAAACCAAAAACACATTTTGCCCACATCGTTCTTTACTTAGACAGAGCTAGCGCGCTGCCTATGAAATTGCTTAAGGATTGTTCTGGGTACCCGGCTGACTGACCGTATTTCAAACAACAGGCTATACGAAAAATGTGGTTCAATACCGCTCTCTAGGGCTATAATGAGAGAAAGGTTGAGGTGGCTAGGGCACGTTGTGCGGATGAAGTATGACAGATTGCCAAAGATTGTTCTTTTCGGCCAACCGTCTAGGGCTAAACGGAAAGCAGGTCGTCCTCGTCTGGGGTGGGAGGACGTCATAAAGAAAGATTTAAAGGAAATGGGAACTTCATGGGCGGGTGTAAAAAGGGGGGCTTTGAATAGAAAGGGATGGAGGAGGAGCGTGCGTAGCTGTGTTGGCCTCAGGTGGCTTGGTGCTGCGGTTAGTTGTTAGTAGTAGTAGTAGTAATTGTACGTGCATTAGTACCGTCCTACGTTTAAATTTTAAATTTAAATTTTGGATAAAATTTGAATATACTTAAAAAATTGATGATGAATAGTAATTCGGGTTAAAAGTCCTTGTTAATATTACTACAAATGAATTTCGGCTGGATAAAAAGGAGTATTATTGTTTTAATGGATGGAAATTCTGTGAGATTTTTTATCTTCTATATAACTGAAGCCATCTCAACCTCTGCAATAGGATTTTCTTATCGACAAATTTATGGCATACATTTGTTATACTTCATATAATACATTGAAATACTTCATATAAATAGAAAAGGAAAATAACACCATTTAAAATTGCTGAAAACTAAGTTCCTCGCAGTATTCCCACCCCAAAGAAATTTCCTGGCGGGGCTGATGATTACCTGCCTTGCCTTCTCCACCTCTGTGCTGGTAGAAATCGGAATGTAACATTATAGCTGTATAGAGAAATAATTTAATTAATTACTACTCCCCCCTACCTCTTTCAACATTTATTTGAAGCCTCGTGAAGAGTAAGCATCCAGTAGAGTTTGTCCATTACAATATACTTTTTTAGAAATATACCCTACCCCTACCAAAACAATGAGTCACCCCCCCCCCCCCCCTCATTATCGCTGATACGCAATTACACATCGCCAAACATAGCACAATTTCATTACAAATAAAGCGAATCAACTTGATTGAATCCAGTGCTGCCGCTGTGTGGTATTACTTTTTTTTACAACTGGACATAGTTATTCATACACTCGAATCAATTAGCTTTTCAGAATTCTAAATTAATTGTAAGTTCATTCTCTTCAGGGTAAAGTCGTAGTTTCGTGCCCTAAAATAGCAAGGAAACAAGATTTTTCCCTGGTCCAATCTTTATGGTCATTTAAAAAAGAGCTTTAAATTTACGTTTGAATGGGCTCCCTCCCATTTATCTTGGGCCTTCAGTTTGATACAATCACCCTTGGGAAACAATAAAACAAATAAACATGCATCGACGATGTTTCTTCTGAAAAAAAGCGAAATTCCACATTTGGAAGATTGGAGCTTGAAAACTCTACGGTAGGGTTCTCTAATATGATGCATCTAATAAAAATATTTTCAATAAGATCGCTTGATTTTTTTTTTGGGGGGGGGGGGATTTTGTTTCATTTTGCATGTAATTTAATTGCTCTTTTTATTTGACTCTTTTCCTAAAAGTATTTAAAAATAAACTTATTCCTACGAAAGAAAATTCCTGAAAAATATCCCCTGTCACCCGACCACTACTGATATTTTGGTGTTTGCCCCCCCCCCCCCTTGAAAATTTTCTGCCGGCACCCTTGTTTTGTTCGCTAAATTCCATGTTCTAAAAATTGTTTTTGCAGTTTAAAGGTTTTATACATTTAAACTTCTGAAAAATGCCGTATTTTTGTGGTATAGCAGATTTACTCTGAACAAAATGCTATAATAGCTTGATAATCATTTGTGCCGTTTTTGTCTTTATAAGTGCATAAAGCGTGGGGGACTTGGACGATTGTGGGTCATTACATTTCTGTGTTGTTCATGTGGAGGCAAACTAACATGACAGTTATATCTACGCTGCTATCGAGGGTACCAGGTTATTCTCTGTTAAGTTCTAGCCAGGATTGCCACCACGGTCAGCTCCGAAAGTGCTACAATCGCCCAAATTTGCTTGCTTAACAGCGATTTCTGGTGTTACAGTCCAAAAATTACTTTAATAGTTCTGAAATAGCACTTCGTGCCACATCTGGCAACCCTAATCACGTGCTACAGTGCTACACATAATGAAATAGTGCTAAATAGCACTTTCGTGCTACAGGTGGCAACCCTGGTTGTAGCCCTGAAAGTGGGTGCTAGAGTTTGGAGTGTGTGATTAAAATTAGCCTTTTCCAACCACATGGGTGACAGTGCTCCTTACTAAGCCAACGCTTCTATGTTAGCAAGTTGTAATGTCTTACTTTAGAAAAAAAAAAAACAACAGATTGTTTTAGATTTTCTCAGATTAAAAAGCGAACAGTTAACTTTTCAAACCGTTCGTGGTAACGAACTGTAACTAAGGAGCGATCCGGCGCAATAGTAACCGAAACTCTAAAAAATGGATTTTGATATTAATAGATAGATCAAAAGAATCAGATTTTTATGGTGATTTCAAATATATAAGTTTCATCAAGTTTAAATCCATCACAAGTTACGCACCTGAGAAAATATGCCTTATTTTTGAAAAAAGGGGGAAACACCCAATAAAAGTCATAGAACTTTAATGAAAATCACACCATCAGATTCAGTGTATCAGAAAACCCTACTCTAGAAGTTTCAAGATCCTATCTACAAAAAATGTGGAATTTTGTATTTTTTGCCAGAAGAAAGATCACGGATGCGTGTTTTTTTCTTCTTTTTTTCTTTTTTTTCAGGGGTGATCTTGTCGACCCAGTAGTCCTAGAATATCGAGGGAGGGCTCATTCGAACGAAAATTAAAAGCTCTGGTGCTCTTTTTAAGTGAACAAAAAATAGAGGGCAACTAGGCCCCCTCCCACGCTCATTTTTTTCCCAAAGTCACCCGATCAAAATTGTGAGATACCCATTTTGTTCAACATGGTCAAAATATACAATAACTATGTCTTCGGGGATGACCTAATCCCCCACAGTCCCCGGGGGAAGGTCTGAAAGTTATGAACTTTGCCCAATGTTTACATATAGTATTGGTTATTGGGAAGTATACATAAGTTTTCAGGGGGGATTTTTCTGGCAGTTGGGGAGAAGGCGGGTGTTGTGTGGGAGAATCTTTCCATGGAGGAAGTTTTCATGGGGGAAGAGACATTGCTATGAAAGGGGTGCCGGATTTCCCAGCATTTTTTAAAAAAAGAACAGAAATTAAATTTAAAAAAAAAAACAATTTTTTCAACTGAAAGTACGGAGCAACATCAAAACTTGAAACGAACAGACATTATTACGTGTATGACAGGGTTCGCCCCTAGTCATTAACTCGCTCTTTACGCTAAAGTTTTTTTTGTACTTTCATCAGAGCTATTTATTCTAATTAACGGCCTTTGTGATTAAGGGGCCATTCTTAAAGAATTGGAACAAAATTTGAAGTTTAGCGTAAAGAGCGACGTATTGACAAGGGGGCGAACTCCCTAATATACGCAATAGAAAAATACGAAATATAGGAGTTCGTTACGTAAGTTAATTCGTAAGTTACGTCAGAACAAAATTTCGAGAAAGCCATTTAGCCAAAAAAAAGTAAAATTAATACGCAAATTTCGTTTTAATTATTCGTGTACGGTGGGTCAAAATCAAAGCTGCATTAATTCAAAAACGTATTGACGCTAAAGTTTGCCTCTGTCTCACAACTTTATTTTTTAAAACAATAAAAAACTTTAGCGTAAAGAGCGAGGCGTTGAGGAGGGGACAGCCCCTTTCATATACGGCATAATTTCTGTTCGTTTTAAGTTTTAATGTCGCTCCTTACTTTCAGTTTTAAAAAAAACTTTTTTTTTATTTAATTGCATACTTAAACGAAATGGAAAAGGGAAAACAATAGTGTTAATAATTTACAACATATTTGACAAAGCCTTGACAACATGAGATATCAAACAGTTCGTGGTAACGAACTGTAAGTAAGGAGCGACCCGGCTCAATGGTAACCGAAACTCTAAAAAACGGGATTTTGATACCAATAGATACATCAAAAGAATCAGATTTTAATTCTGATTTCAAATATATAAGTTTCATTAAGTTTAATCTTACCCATCAAAAGTTACGTGCCTGAGAAAATTTGGCTGATTTTCGAAAAAAGGGGGAAAGACCCCCTAAAAGTTATAGAACCTTAATGAAAATCACACCATCATATTCAGCGTATCAGAGAACCCTACTGTAGAGGTTTCAAGCTCCTATCTACAAAAATGTGGAATTTTTCATTTTTTGCCAGAAGAAAGATCACGGATGCGTGTTTATTTGTTTGTTTGTTTTTTTTTTTTTTTTTTTTGTTTTTTTTTCCCCAGGGGTGATTGTATCGACCCAGTGGTCCTAGAATATCGTGGGAGGGCTCATTGGAACGGAAATTAAAAGTTCTAGTGCCCTTTTTAAGTGACCAAAAAAAATGGAGGGCAACTAGGTCCCCTCCCACGCTCATTTTTTTCCCAAAGTCACCCGATCAAAATTTTGAGATAGCCATTTTGTTCAGCATGGTCGAAAATATGATAAAAATGTCTTTTAGGATGACTTGATCCCCCAAAGTCCCCAGGGGGAGGGCTGAAAGTTATGAACTTTACTGAATGTTAACATATAGTATTGGTTATTGGGAAGTATACAGACTTTTTCAGAGGAGATTTTTTCTGGTAGGTGGGGGAAGGAGAGGGTCGGGGGCTATATGGAAGGATCTTTCCATGAAGGAAGTTTTCATGGGGGAAGGGACATTGCTATGAAGGGGGCGCCGGATTTCCCAGCATTATTAAAGAAAAAGATCAGGAATTAAATAAAAAAAACAAGTTTTTCAACTGATCAACTGATTGTGATTAAGAGGTCATTTTTAAAGAACTGGAAAAAAAATTCGAACTATAGTTTAAAGAGCAGGGTATTGACTAGGGGGCGAACCCCCTAATATACGTGTTAAAAATTTATGAATATAGAAGTTCGTTACGTAAGTTAATTCTAAGTTACGTATATTTATTACTAATAAAAACGTTCGTAAATAAAATTAAACAAGTTTCGAGAAAGCCATTTAACCAAATATAATATGCAAATTTTGTTTTAATTATTCATGTACGGTGAGCCAAAATCAAAACCTGCATTAATTCAAAAACGTTCAAAAATTAAATAAAAAAAACAAGTTTTTTTAACTGAAAGTAAGGAACGACGTTAAAACTTAAAACGAACAGAAATTATTCCGTATATGAAGGGGGCTGTCCCCTCCTCAACGCCTCGCTCTTTACGCTAAAGTTTGACTTTCTCACAACTCTATTTTTTTAAACAATAAAAAACTTTAGCGTAAAGAGCGAGGCGTTGAGGAGGGGACAGCCCCCTTCATATACGGAATAATTTCTGTTCGTTTTAAGTTTTAACGTCGTTCCTTACTTTCAGTTAAAAAAACTTGTTTTTTTTTATTTAATATTTTATTAAAACTTAAATTAGTTAGGCATCCTTTAGACTCTCTATCTCAAAATAGTTGGAGCTGGAGACATGTACGGGTGAATTATATTTAGGAAGGAACTCAATAAAACAGAAGAAAATCAGCCCAAGTAAGAAATTATGGGAAATTAAATAGGAATATGTGGGGAGAAATCAGTTGGAGACATGGGCCCCCATAAGAGGGGAGCAGATGGGGTGCCAGCCTGGCTGAATGACCCTGCATTATTTTTATATTTTTGTTTTGAGATTTCGATTATACAACATTGGATGTGCCAATTAGACCAGGTAAGCCCCCATCCCTAAAATTCAGCTTAAGGGCGCCCATGGTTGGAGACTATGGAACAATCATAAAATTCATGAATTTTGTGGGTTTGATTGGGTCAGAAGTAGATAGAATCCATCCGCTAGTTTATCTGTACTTAAATAGCACAAAAGATAACTACCGCAAATAAGTCTGTCTTTGAACTAAGATTGGGATATTGGCAGCAAAGCTTATGAGATTGGTCAGGTATGGCTCTGAAGCACAGGCACTTGCAAATATTGAGAAAGATTTTTCCAGGACTACAATAAGAAGGAAAGGTCTAGATGACTAGGTCAAGTTCCATGGATGATTCATCTCCAAAAATCGTGCTTTTGCCCAGCCATCTAAGGCCAAACAAAAAGCAAGTCGTCCTCGAATAAGATGAAACAGGTTTATAAAAAAGGATTAAAAAATACAACTTTCATGGGGAGGGGGGAGTAAAGAGTGAAGCTTCGAATAGATTGGGGTGTAGAGGAGAGAGCATATCTATATTGGCCTCAGGCAGTTTGGCGCAGCAGTGAGTTATCAATAGTAGCAGCCCATTTTTACTTGAATGGGCAACAATTGGAGCTTTAAGAGAAATAAAATTAGAAAAAAAAGTTTCAATAATGGACAAATTATCACTAATCTTAAATTTGGTTCAAAGTAAGTTGTTTATAGCATAGGGTTATAAGATCCTGGTAGGATAGTGTCTTAAGAAAAGATTAATGAAAAAATAGAACTTCATGAGGGGGAGTAAAGAGTGAAGCTTCAAATAGATTGCAGTGAAGAGGAGAGCGGACATCTATTTTGGCCTCAGGCGGTTTGAGCAGCAATGAATTGCCAATAGTAGCAGTCAATTTTTACTTGAATGGCTAAATCTGAAACTTTAAGGGTACTTAAAAAAACTAGTTTCAAGATGGACAAATTATCATTAATCTTGAATTTGGTTCATAGCAAGTTGTTCTTAGTACTAAGTTTTTACACTATTGTTTTCCCTTTTCCATTTCGTTTAAGTATGCAATTAAATAAAAAAAAGTTTTTTTTTTAAACTGAAAGTAAGGAGCGACATTAAAACTTAAAACGAACAGAAATTATGCCGTATATGAAAGGGGCTGTCCCCTCCTCAACGCCTCGCTCTTTACGCTAAAGTTTTTTATTGTTTTAAAAAATAAAGTCGTGAGACAGAGGCAAACTTTAGCGTCAATACGTTTTTGAATTAATGCAGCTTTGATTTTGACTCACCGTACATGAATAATTAAAACGAAATTTGCGTATTAATTTTACTTTTTTTTGGCTAAATGGCTTTCTCGAAATTTTGTTCTGACGTAACTTACGAATTAACTTACGTAACGAACTCCTATATTTCGTATTTTTCTATTGCGTATATTAGGGAGTTCGCCCCCTTGTCAATACGTCGCTCTTTACGCTAAACTTCAAATTTTGTTCCAATTCTTTAAGAATGGCCCCTTAATCACAAAGGCGGTTAATTAGAATAAATAGCTCTGATGAAAGTACAAAAAAAACTTTAGCGTAAAGAGCGAGTTAATGACTAGGGGCGAACCCTGTCATACACGTAATAATGTCTGTTCGTTTCAAGTTTTGATGTTGCTCCGTACTTTCAGTTGAAAAAATTGTTTTTTTTTTAAATTTAATTTCTGTTCTTTTTTTAAAAAATGCTGGGAAATCCGGCACCCCTTTCATAGCAATGTCTCTTCCCCATGAAAACTTCCTCCATGGAAAGATTCTCCCACACAACACCCGCCTTCTCCCCAACTGCCAGAAAAATCCCCCCTGAAAACTTATGTATACTTCCCAATAACCAATACTATATATAAACATTGGGCAAAGTTCATAACTTTCAGACATTCCCCCGGGGACTGTGGGGGATTAGGTCATCCCCGAAGACATAGTTATTGTATATTTTGACCATGTTGAACAAAATGGGTATCTCACAATTTTGATCGGGTGACTTTGGGAAAAAATGAGCGTGGGAGGGGGCCTAGTTGCCCTCTATTTTTTGTTCACTTAAAAAGAGCACCAGAGCTTTTAATTTTCGTTCGAATGAGCCCTCCCTCGATATTCTAGGACTACTGGGTCGACAAGATCACCCCTGAAAAAAAAGAAAAAAAGAAGAAAAAAACACGCATCCGTGATCTTTCTTCTGGCAAAAAATACAAAATTCCACATTTTTTGCAGATAGGATCTTGAAACTTCTAGAGTAGGGTTTTCTGATACACTGAATCTGATGGTGTGATTTTCATTAAAGTTCTATGACTTTTATGGGGTGTTTCCCCCTTTTTTCAAAAATAAGGCATATTTTCTCAGGTGCGTAACTTGTGATGGATTTAAACTTGATGAAACTTATATATTTGAAATCACCATAAAAATCTGATTCTTTTGATCTATCTATTAATATCAAAATCCATTTTTTAGAGTTTCGGTTACTATTGCGCCGGATCGCTCCTTAGTTACAGTTCGTTACCACGAACGGTTTGAAAAGTTAACTGTTCGCTTTTTAATCTGAGAAAATCTAAAACAATCTCCTTTCGGCTATAAAGAAATATTGTCCTCACTGCCATCATTTCCATCTTCTTCTTCATGTTGGTGCCGATCCACCAAATTAAGGCTTGTTTTAGGTGAAGGGACTCCGTGTTAATGTGTTTTATTACATCTTAATTATTGAATTATGTTTCTGTGCTGATGAAATGGAGGCAAACGACCAGATAGATTTGACTCTACTTCTGGCCCTGCAGTGGAAGAGACAGAGAAATCCATGAGCACAACAGAAAAGTTTCACAGTGTTTTAAATGTAAAAAAGACGGTCACACTGCATAGAATTGTAAAGTAGAATATTCTACATACTTATGGCATTCTAACAAACAGCCCTCCAAATATAGATTTATAAATTGTAAAGGCAACCATTCATTAATCTTTCAAATCTGAACCCAGAAAGACGAAAAAATCAACAAGCCTTAAACTTTGCTAAAAAAGTACCAATTAAAATACAAAAAAAACCTCTGCTGTACGCAAGACTTATACACAGGCTGTACCAGTGTTTCCCCTTCGAAAATTTTTAAATCTTCTCCCGCCGGCCAAACATCGTGAAAATTCTTGTCAGCAGAACCGAAAAATCCCGAAATTTTTCCTGGCGGGAAATAGCTATAACCCTGTACAGCTATGTTGATTTTCCAGAGCAAATGCAATTTCTGTTCATATTTTAACACATAAGTGATGCTGAAAGTCAGAAAAAGGAATAAGATCTAAAGTATACGTCTCAGTCTTGAAAAAAAGAAGTAGTCTACCGTCAGCGGTATTGGTCTCCCTTTTTGGACGTATTTTTTGTAGCTATATCCGATTTTTATTTTTTCCCTTTCTGCAGTTTAGCTATAAAGATTCTATAAAGGTAGTTATAAAGATTCTTGTTCCTTTGATTTTTATAATCGAACTGTGATGAAGAACGAAATCTTATTTTCTACTAATTTCAATGTAAGCGGATTCCCTGGAATAAGGGGAAATGAGATTTTGAAGTTTCATTACAGTTGGATTACAGTCTTTGACTTTGTGGATCGTCGAACTAACCTTTGGTAAAGTTCTTTCCGTACGTATAATGAACTCTTCGAACTGCATCAGGCGTAGTGTTTGCAAATCTTTTACTTCTCAGAACTTCATACAAAAAAGACTAAAAGAATGTCGAATAAACAAAACATATCAATTATGAGAGGACCAGCAGAAAATAAAAAAAAAAAAAATAAGAGGCTTCGAGGAAACCGGCTCAGACATATGAACACTTCAAGACTGCACCATAGATAAATAAATCGACCAAGATGAAATCTGACACTAATCGCCATACGTCACATCTCCCAAGATTTTTCGCTGTGCAACAATGGAGAATAGGATGGCGAGGGCTCCTCTCCGTGACTTGTGTCTCATGCGGATTGTCGAATGTAAAATGGCTCTTAGCGTAGCATTTTTCAGCTTGTTGTGCTTTTCTATTTTCACGTTCTTCACGACGCTGAAAAATCTCTCAACAACAGCGTTAGAAAAGGGCAAACTGAGTAAATACCTAACCAACGATAGAACATTCCCAAACCGAGGTGCCCCAGCTGGCGTTCTAGCCGCCGCCATACTCGTCCAAAAAGTCAATAATGTCATCTTTGTCGGTCATGGTTACCTGCATCACCCTCCACTCCTCAACAATTTGCTTGGCGTTCCAACCAGGCATCTTGTATTTTTTTCCTTGAGCCATACATTAATGTAGATTGTAAAGGATATATTATTTTGAGGAAGGATTGAAATTGTGGAGACAAGGGTGGAATATTAATTGGCATGAAGGAAAATATTCCTTTTGTTCGTCTGTACTCAATACCTTGGGAGATTTGAAAAAATTGAAGTTTTGGGCTGTGGAGTGATTTTAAGTAGTTCTAAGACTGTTAATACTTTCAATGTCTACAACCTTCATGGTGATTCTTCCCAAATTAGTCATGAATTGTCTA
Organism: Artemia sinica; assembly: GCA_027921565.1. Classification (NCBI taxonomy): domain Eukaryota; kingdom Metazoa; phylum Arthropoda; class Branchiopoda; order Anostraca; family Artemiidae; genus Artemia; species Artemia sinica. The sequence goes on along the minus strand of JAPEVW010000150.1, from coordinate 108,240 downwards.
CAATAGTCACAAATACTACCCCATGAGAAATTTTCCTCCTAGCTTGAAATTTCAATTCTCATTCTATTGCAAGGTGTAACTGTAGAACCACAAACAGAAGAGGACGTCTTGTAGTAGAGCTTTTAATTTATAGTGATGAAGATTCCATATATTCTGCTGTGAAGATAATCAGAGGCAATGCTATAGCGTTGCCTATAGTAAAGGCCATACGGCCTTTTCCCAGAGGCGCTTCATATGGAAGGGGGTCGTCGTAGAAACTTCAAACGGGGCTCATTCGAATGGAAATCGAGAGTTCTAGTGCCCTTTTTAAGGGTCAAAAGTGACTGGAGGGCAACTTGCCCCCCCCCCCCCCCCCCATGCCCATCATTCCCCCATTCTTAAAATTCAAAGTTTTTATTATATTTCTGTAAATTGCCCGATTTCTTGTTGTTTTCACTAGTTCTTCCCCAAAAATGATTCCAAGGTATACCGGTCGAATTCACTGGTCCTTATTTGATCATAATCGGTCCAATTTACTCCTAATCATATTATCTTGTTGAATATTAATGGTATTTTTTCTATTTTCAAGGATATTGAAGTATAAAAAAAAATTCGAAGAACTTTTCGTTTTGAAAAATATATTGTAAAACTCGCATATAGTGTTGATCAAATAAAAAAACAACATGTTGTTACAGTAAGGAACAACATTAAAGGAGCAACAATCAAGTAAGGAGGAAATTTAAAACTCAATAAGGAACATAAAGTATTCCGTATATGAAGGGGTTACCTTCTCCCCAATACCATGCTCTTCACGCTAAAGTTTTTAGCGCTTCTAAAAAGGTTCCTATTCTAATTAAACGGCCCTTGTGTTTCTGGAGTCGTTCTTATAAAATTGATAGAAACAATCAAATTTCGGAATCAGCATAATAAGCTGATTCTTTTGATATATCTCTTGATTCTGTTTTTTATAGTTTTGGTTACGATTGAGCTGTGTCGCTCCTTACTGTTCGTTACCACAAACTCTTTGAAAAATTGAAAGATTAGTTTTGATTAAATTTTGATGTGTTAAGTTCAGGTAAAATAAATTGGATATATTCCCGGTATTACCCCCTCCTGAAAATACAATACTTGTTACGATGATTCAACAATGTCTTATACTTTGCCCCTCATTTTGATGTATTATGTCCTATATTTTGCCCCGCCTTTTCCTATATATCCTACACTTTGCCCCGCCTTTTCCTATATGTCCTATACTTTGCCCCTAATTTTGCTATATGCCCTATACTTTGCCACACCATTTCCTCTGCCAACGTTAATTTTCCTGTCAACCAAATAGCATGTTATCTTGTTGATTCTTGATGTAATTTTTTATTTTTTGAAGTTCGTACAAGTGTGGAAAAGTTGGACGATTGGCTGTAATTACATTTTTGGTTTGTCTAAGTGGAGGGAAACTACCAGATAGATTGAATCTACTTTGCTATTGGACTGCAAGCGTAAGGGCATCAACTGAACAGAAAAATATAAGCAGAAGCTCATTGGTGCTGCTGTTCAGATACATTTCAAACATTGTTGAATTTGTGAATGAAGGCCCAGCTTTTGGCTCTGCACATGTTCCCTTGGCGCTAAGCAATTGTTTAAAGCATACGGTAGGTTTATATATTTGTCTGTATTCTTCTTAAAAATAAACTGTAATATTGTATATAACAGTTGTATGTTGTATATTCTTTATAAGTTAATAAATACAAGTTCAAATAGGGATAAAATCCTTTTAATAGACAGTCATGACGATAACAGTGATAGAAATTCACAAAAATACCAGATATTTTGGTCACATATGCAGTGACCGTCATCAGCAGTAAAACTAAACTAAAACAATTTAAAACAATATTTTATGCACAAAATCAAATAAAACTACATATTGTTTAATTCTCTGATTCTTTTCAAAGCAAAGGCGGAAGCTAGCCTCTTTGACCTTCTTGGATTCAGTTGATTAGCGTTCAATGATATAAAACTTGGACAGAGGTCAACTACATTGGGTGAATTGAAATTTACTCTGTCAGATTTTAATAAATTATCGTAGATAGAATTTAGCCCAAATTCACCTGTGTCACGATTCAAAGCAATATTCTTGAATAAGATTTTCTTTATTTCAAGAGTTTCACCAAAATTTTGCTTTAAACCCTGATCTCTAGAAATCAAAAAGACATAATCGAACAAAATAAAATGGTCTGGAAAATTGAAAATATGTTTTGAAAGGGCTGTAGTAAAATCTTCAGACTTAGAATCTTGCTTTAAAGCCGAAGAAATAGAATCTTTATGCTCTAAAAATCTCATTTCCAAATTCTGGTTAATACGTCCCACATATGAGCTTTCGCAAGTACATAGGATCTGATAGACCCCACTTTCTTGCCCAATTGAAGTTTGTTGCCTCGACACTATTGAAAAAAAGAAGAAGCTAATGAACCGAATCCAAGAAGGTCAAAGAGACTAGCTTCCGCCTTTGCTTTGAAAAGAATTAGAGAATTAAACAATATGTAGTTTTATTTGATTTTGCATATAAACTATTGTTTTAAATTGTTTTAGTTTAGTTTTACTGCTGATGACGGTCACTGTATATCTGACCGAAATATCTGGTATTTTTGTGAATTTCTATCACTGTCTATTAAAAGGATTATATCCCTATTTGAACTTTTTTTTATCGTCATGGAAAGGCAGTGTGGTTTGCGAAATTATCTACTTTATAAGTTATATTCTTTCTACTTATGTATTAGATTCTGATCTAGTTTCTTTTTTTGTCTTGGGTTAGTATGATCTAATTTTTAGTCGCAGAGGTTTAATGCTTAAGAGATGACTTTCACTGATCTGTAAAAAAAAAACAAAAAAACAGCTGAATTTGGATAAATATCTATATATTACCCAGCATTTCAAGCTTTTCAAATAGTAAGAGTGGCAAAAAATGCCACGAGTGGCACAAGCTACCAAAATTTTATATGAGGGGGTAACATTCGGGGGGAGGGGATTTGAAAAAATGGAAAGTACCGTCTCATCGTAAATTTTCTCATTCTAACTAGCGTGCTTATTAGATTAGGTACAACGCTTAGGCAGAAGCTTGCTGACTAACTGAAATTATCTCAAACAGTAAAATGTACGAAAAATGTGATTTGATCCTGCTTTCTAGAGCTATAATGGGAGAAATGTTGAGATGGGTAGACACGTTCTGCCGTTGAAGGATGACATATTGCCGAAGATCGTCCTTGTCGGCCAACCATCTAGGGCCAAGCGAAAAGCAAATCATTTCTTAATGGGATGGGAGAATACCGTAAGGAAAGGTTTAAGGGAAACGGGAGTTCTTTTGAGGGCGTGAAGAGGGAGGTTGTGAATAGGTTGGGATGGAGGAGGAGTATTCGTAGCTGTTTTGGCTTCAATCGGCTTGGTGCTGCAGTAAGTTATTAGTAGTACTAAAAGTAAGAGTATAAGCTTGAATTTCTTAAACTTAAAAATTAAAAATAGTGCAGAAAGTAAAATAGCGGTAAACATTTACCGCAGAATTATAAGCTTTTTTAATTAAAAGTCAAAAAGAAGAAAGAAGCTTCAAATTTAGGCTTGAGTTAGGTTCTTAACTGAAACAAAATGTAAAAAATATCAAAGCTGAAAAACATTACTTTGTTCAAGACACTGCCGCATAAACGACCAGTTTTCTTTACTATGGAGACCAACTACAATCTTTTTACAATAACTTAAATTGATTAACTACAAAGTCATCGACTACTAACTTTTAAAGCTAGGCAAAGGGTCTAAAGGCAGTCTACAAGATTTTGACAGTGGGAGGGGGATTCACTCCAGTGTGAATCCAATGGTATGCTTATCCAATGGTATTCTGCTTTTTAGACCAAGGGTATAGACGTCAGTTACGGGCTTTTGACGAACAACATTTACTCCACTATTACTCCTAGGCATACACAAAGGAGATAATGAGAAATCTTCATTTTGATTTTTTTTTTCTCGACATTTTAACTTTTTTCTTGACGATGTAAACACTGTTCATACTGAAGAAAAAAAAGGTTAAAAATTACTATCACTACTACTACTAAAAACTCACCGCAACACCAAGCCGCCTGAGGCCAACACAGCTACGCACGATCCTCCTCCATCCAAATCTGTTCAAAGCCTTCCTTTTTACACCCTCCCATGAAGTTCCCATTTCCTTTAAATCTTTCTTTATGACGTCCTCCCAACCCAGACGAGGACGACCTGCTTTCCGTTTAGCCCTAGACGGTTGGACAAAAAGAACAATCTTCGGTAATCTGTCATCCTTCATCCGCAAAACGTGTCGTATCCACCTCAATCTTTCTTTCTTTATAGCCCTAGAGAGTGGTATTGAACCACATTTTTCGTACATCCTATTGTTTGAAATACGGTCAATCAGCCGGGTACCCAGAACAATCCTTAAGAAATTTCTCTGGAAAACTTCTAGCAAATCTTCATCCGCTTTTCGGAGCGCCCATGCTTCAGAGCCATATTTGACCACTGTCATCACTGTAGCTTCTAATATTCTAATCTTGGTTTGCAGACTTTTTCTTCTCATTTTTCTAAACTTTTTTTAACTGTGAAAAAACACCCTGAGCCTTGGCTATTCTACTTTTAACATCTTCACTGCTCCCACCATCTTTACTAATAATACTACCAAGGTAAGTGAAGCTGCCCACCTGATCAATCTTGTCATTACCCAACGTCACCTTTTCATCTTCACTTATTCCTAGCCTTAATAACTTAGTCTTCTTAACATTAATTTTCAAACCAATTCTAGCACCCTGAATTCGCAAGACCTATAAAAGTTCATTCATTTTGCTCACACTTTCATCTAGGATGCTTAAATCATCAGCATAATCTAAGGCCAGGTGACTTTTTCCTCCCCATTTGATTCCGTGGTCTCCCATTGCCTTTCCTGTGCTCCTTAAAACAAAGTCCATCAAAATAATCCATATAAAGGGGGATAGAACTCAACCCTGCTGAACTCCTGAGTTAATACAAAACCAGCTGCTAACCTCATTTCTTACCTTAACCGCAGCAATGTTATTCTCATTCATAGCACTAATCACTTTAATGTATTTGTCTGGTATACCATACAAGAATAAAACCTTTATTAAAGCTCTTCTATCAACAGAATCGAACGCTTGCTCATAATCTATAAAACTAAGAGTGAAAAACCTAATATAAAACCTAAGAGTGAAAACTGACTGACGAATTCAGACGATTTGAACTGGACTTATTAGGAGTCTACCAACGTCATAACTTCCCGGGAGGTAGTTACCCTTCCGAAATTTCAGCTTTAAATTAACCCTTGACACTACTAGATGGTGATCTTGTACTGGCCTAAGTAAAAGAATTTAAATGATAAACTCGCATTAATTTAACAGATCTGTTTTATGTTTCTATAGTTAAAGTTGTATTTAAAAGAACCCGACTGTGTTTTTCCAATAAGTGACACTTAGTAGTTGAAAAATTTTCATTACAGATGGCAGTAACAGTGTACTGCTAAACAACACAAGAGATGGATGGTTAATGTTCCATTCCTAGACGTGTTTAGCCTTTGTGGTCGCACAACTTATTCTTGTCTTGTTAAACTTCAACTAGGTTTCAACTTTTGAGTTTCCTAGACTGAAAAAATGAAAAAAAAAAGAAAAAAATGCAATACATATCCGAGTTTTTTGTTTTTTTTGTTTGTAACATAGATTGGCTTTCTTTTTTTTTGTTTCTTTTCCTTTTTTTCAGAGTTTCCTTTACCTTTAAACATAATTTCAACTTTTCAAAATAATTGAAACTAAATAAATTCAATTATATATCATTTTGTGGTGTATATAGTTTAAACCATGTGCAAGATTTACCCTTCTTCATGAAATTATTTCTTAGGTTTTAGGAGAGATTCCCCAGAATTTCAGGCAAGTGACACGCCATGAAGTCATCAAAAACCTTGACTACTGGGTGTTAGGATGGTTAGAGACCATAGAGGTGATCACAGGGTTTCAACGAGGTTGATTTACTTTAGTCTGATGGAAAACCATTGATTTCTTTTTGTGATTTAGCTGAAGAAACTGTTACTACCATCTTAAAAAAAATCTAAATCAAAACTTTGTGATTTATCCTGATTTTTGAAAATTCTCTTAGTCGTTTTCGCTATCACCATTTTGCCTTTGGATTTTATTCTTTTTTTTCTATATACAGGGGGGTCCATAAATTTCTATGCAAAGGAAACGGGGTTTAGACTTGCTCTATTATTGCCTGATTACATTTTTGTTGGATTTTTTTTTTATTAAAAGTTGTATTGAAGAAAGTTATGTTTATATGTTGCAAAAAGAAATCCTCCTCGGTAAAGGAGCATTACCGAGGTAATGAAAAATAACAATTATAACATAAATAACATAAAATAACAATAAAATAACATAAATAACAATAATGAGAAAAAAATACCGAACTTGAAAAATAACAATTTTTCGTTTTCATTCAAGATTTTCAATTGTTTTCCCTTCAGTTCCAAATTGTTCTTTAATTTAATGTTCCTCAAAATAAAGTAAAAGATGAACATGTCAGACACCACAGATGTGATGTCAGATCACCCTAACACATCTAAATATGAATTTGGATAAATATGCCATGTTAATACAAACAGTTAAAGTGTAGCGATAGAAGAATTATTTGTAGTAATGGAAAAATTTATTATTTGTAGCGATAAAAGATTTTCTACTTGTGGCGATAAAGATTTCTCCGATAGCGCCGCTTATAGCGCTGGAGATTGTGTCAACTAGGCTAGCGCCGCTCTCAATTAATGAGAGAAAATTGAATATGTAGACGTATAAATGTGGCCTCTTCTTCTCGGGCTATCTGGAGATCAGATTCCTTTGGGAGCATTTACCTTGGAGACATACGAACTAGTTACCTATTATTGGACTAGACGCAGACATATAAATGAAATAAACACAGATAAAAAAGACAATAGATTTATTGAACTTACATGCTTAGTTGCACAGGAACGGGTCACTTCAATGACAATAACGGTGACCAAAATACAATAAATTCGTTTGAATCTCTCTAGTTCTGATGTACTGATTGTTTCAGATCTCACTTGAGATTCAAATTAAAAAGGCACATTTACCCCACTCCCAAACGCAGTTCTTTTGTCCTGCGCTGTAAGGACTGCCCGCCATTGGCCCAAGAGGACCAAGGATGTAAATCTTTCGTCCAATGCATTCTTTAAGATTTTTCAGATGATTCAGGCGTTCACACGATTTTTTTGCCATTTAAACTTCCTTAGAAATATCGTACTTAGCATTTTTCTTGCTACTAATTATGTTAGTGAAATTCGAACGACTAGCGTCGTTGTCTGACTGAAGCTAGAAATGCAATTTCTCTTTTTGCTGATTAAGAATTTAGACTCTTGGAAGCGGTATTTGAACTCAATTAGGGGACGTTTGATTTCTGCCCGAATCATCTTTAGAAGGAAAGAATCTTATATTTTAAATATATGGTATTCTACTGCTGGTGCACATCACCCTTCCCATCAAATAATGACGTCCCGTCATTAGTAACTGCTCATTAGGAGTGCTTAAAATTTTTTCAATTATTTTTCTTATTTTATTCCACATCCCTATCTAAAATTCATCTACCGGACTAAGATTATTTATGGTTCTGGGTTAGCTACTATACTAAGGATTTTTTTTTCTATATCTAGCACTGATTACTTTTACATTTCCAACAGTTGGGGCTATTCTACTTTTACATTAGTTTTTTTTGGATTTTGCTGTCTATATGACGTACTACATACTATCTACACTACGTTAAATGAATAACATGATAATATTACACCTAATTCTACTTGTGGTACATACATGAATGATTTATAACATACAATATTGGGTTCATCATATTCACTTATAACATTAAAACACTTTCACTATTGGGATTTTTGAATTGTCAAAGTTATTAGGAAGTAACACATGTAGCTTCACATCTATTCATCACCTTTCGTGTCCTTAGTGTACTACACCCTTCTGTTGTAAATTACTGTCCTTCACTCCTTTTGTCCTGGCAAAAATTTCGAAGCACTTACGTTATGGTTTCTTCATGGAACAGTTCGAGTCTAGTTGTCTTTACACGGTAAGTTTTCCCTAATAGTCAACTGGGAAATGACCGTTAAATATCGTTCTAATAGTCAACTGGGAAATGATTCTTCCCACTACAGGTGTTGGTGTTTTTCTTCTCAGCATATAATTTTTAGGATTTTTGAGGCACATAGAGAATGTATTATCGCGTAAAATTGTTCATTTGTGCCTTTTGAAACGGGTTGTCGTCATACTATAGTGACTCTCTTAATAGATTGTCTTTAAATTCAACTTCAAACATCTTCAAATATCATTTGACTTCAAATATCGTTAATCTTGTACTGCTCGATGGGGTTCTCAGAATTAAACTTCAAATTGTCTCTAACTTCAGTTTCAAATATCTTCAAATGTCTTTAAGTATCTTTCAACTTCAAATATCGTTAAATATCGTTTATCTTGTTCTGATCGATGGGGTTCTCAGAATTAAACTTCAAATTGTCTCTAACTTCAGTTTCAAATATCTTCAAATTTAAATATTATTTAACTTCAAATATCGTTAAATATCGTTTATCTTGTTCTGATCGATGTACTTCTCAGAATTTATGTGATTATATAGTTCGTTAAAGCACTTGATACTGAGGTTCAAATATAGTGTTACCTGATACGTAATATGGTTCATGGTCGAAGAAACGACGATCAAAGGTAACTGTTGTTTTCGTAGACGAAGCTGGGATGAAAGTTGCCTGGAGTTATGGTGAGTACTCTTCGTTGGTTGAGATATGATGAAAATAGATGCTACTGGGTCGTATCTGTACTGGGCAGCTCATTGTAATGCTCAATAACCAATTTGCCATTTACTTCCTGTAATAAAAATAGCGTGGCAGAATCACACGTTCTTTAAAGTAAACACTCATAGTACGAATAAGTCACGTATTAATTGGGTACATTAATTTCTAAGCTATGAGACAGAATTAAATAAATACACTAATATTAGTACTGACAATGAAAATCTAAAACAGAAATGTCTTCAAATTTGTTTTGAGAACGGAAATATCGATATTAAATAAACATAATTTACCCTACATTATTAAGTTTGAGGTCTACTTTTACAATATTTTTCATGCCTGCATTATTCACGCACGTCCGTGCTGTTTAAGAAACGCATGTTGCAGCGTCATAACCACACGGTTTTACGCAAACAGTACTACAATGAGGGAACAAGACATAACAAGGACGAGTGGAGACCTCTATACCCACTCGTTTTCTGATGTCTTCCCTATTTCTTGGCTTAGACGTTCTCATGGGGCTCCGGTTTTAACGGCTGAAATGCAGAGGTGTTCTTCTTTGTTTCCCCGTGTTCTTTTCTTGGATTTTCCGTAATTACGAGTCAACATTGGTGCCTCTTATTCGCCTTTCGAATAAGGTAATTAGATGCAGGATTCCAAGCTTGCTGAAATGCTGCTGTTGAACAGCTGAAATGCTGAAGTTAGGACTTTCCACGATCATGTTCGGGTATAGGACCAATAATTTCTCTTGGAAAAGAAATCATGATAGCCCTGATCTGGTGTTTTTTTTTATTTTATTAAGCTGCCCAATATAAGGGTACGGCCTACTGAATTTCATAGTTTAAAAACCAAACTTCTTTTCAAAATACCCGACACTCCGAACTAGTCGTGTTTACTTCAGTTAATAAAAACAAATTCGCTTTATCAAAATATACTGAAAACTGGCGGAAATTTGTACGGGTATAATGGGGGTGAAGAAATATAGGTTTCAAGAGGAAATCTCTTTAGTATTCACTATATCAGAATTGGATAATTTAATGTACATGTTGCTCAGATAAATTTCGCATGAACTAAAAAAGGGGGAAACAGGAAAAAATTTTTTACAAAAATAAACGTTTTTCACTAAATGAAGCACAGTCTTTTCAAGTTAAACATAAACCTTAGTCTAACTTAAATAAATTATCAGGTTCTAAATAGTTTAATTGAGATAGTTGAATTTTAATTAATAACTTATTGAGTAATTATACTTTAATAAATAATTAAAGTAAAAAATTGAGTACGAATTGATTATTAGAATAATTAAATAAGAATTTGACTGATATTTTAAGCAAGAAAAACGAACAAAACGGCAAGTAAAAAAGGGAGATTAAACACTAAAAACCTAAAAATAGAGCAAAACACGATTCAGATCAAGCTCTAGCTATGAATAGTGTCAGATTATCGAATTTTTAAGTCAAGTTAGGCATATTTGATTTACTTTTGATTAATTTTCTTCATAGTTAAAATTTTTTTTCCAATCTTCACGTGGAAGGCAATTTCAGTAGGGATTCTACATCTTAGGAAACTCTTATGCCCATTGTAGAGAGGAAATACACAACAGAAATCATGATAACATTCGTAAATATGTACAGGATCCAAGGGAACGGAATTCATGATCCTTATGATCCAGTACACATCCACGAACATGATCAGCTCATAATTAGACGCTTCTGTATTGGTAGTTTTTTTTTGTTTGGACCTGGGTCGATTTTTCATAGAAAATCCGAGGGGACCGCCAAAACCCAACAATTAAAGCTACATGGATTTTGAGTTTCTCCCCAGGCTTCCCACAAAACCTGGTCCATCTATTTAGATTTAATTACGCAACTTAATACTGAGTAGGGGATAATTTCCATAGTTTATTTGTAGAATATAAGTTGAATTCCATAGAGGAGTGTGAATTCGAAGTACGATGGGAAGGTTTTCAAAGTCATATCGTCGTACAGAATCGACGACATTGACTTTGAAAACACAACCACCCCCTCCATGATCTAAGTTCCGTTATTGATCTCAATAACTGGGTACATTATAGGTTATCCAACTGATTAATTCTCATTTATAGGGGCATAGTTGATTTTTTGTAGGGTAGCTACCTAGTAGGAAAAATGTGCCACAGAGGACCTAAAAACACTGTTTGTCACCATTGGTCGACCACAGGCTTCCCACCTTGGGCCTTTCTCTCTGATCGCCGACGTTTTGACATCACTTGTATTATATATATTTTTTTTCATTGATATGTACTTGGTTAACTTTATTGCACACTGTTACATTTATTATGGTGTTAAATTTATTATATTTGAAATTTGTCTTTACATTAATTAGGGATATTTCCATCTGTCAGGTTTTTTAACAGTTCTACCTGACTGTGTCGTTATTTTCTCCTCTGTTTCTTGCGGTTTTTTCTTTTTCGGTTTGTCTAGCGAAATAAGGTCAAACTTTTTGTATTGTTTTTTCAAAAATTCTTGCCCTTTTAATTTCGTTTGTTTCCCGTGTGCGGCTGCTGAGGTCGGCCTTGATTTCCCTATTTATTTAGCTACTATATGGTCTGATTCACCATCAGACTCTTCGGAACTAGTTTCCGACGAATCTGGATTGGAACTTTTAGAGGTGGCACTTTTTGTGGTATCACCTGCCATTCCTTCGTAAATTTCTACTCCCTGGAAGTAGAAGGTTTATTCCCTAAGTCCTCGTTTTGAGTCCTCAACTCGGGGGATTTGAAAGATTCTTGAGAGCTTTGTGAGGAATCAATAGTTTTTGCGGGGTTCCTCCATTGTTTGAAGGCCATGTCTTCAGGGGGATTGGGCATTCTTTGCACAAAGGTTTCCCTCCATGAAGTCCACTTTTTAGGTTTGAGCTTGGACACAGTTATATCATGATGTTGACCTTGCTGGTCATTCTTGGGAGTTTTATTCTCGGGCAATGTACTTTGACTCTTTTTTATGGGGAAATTAATTAAATCCATAGCTTCTCGCAGGTTTGTTTTAATTAAATCTTTGAGAGGAGTTTTCTTTACAGCAATGCCGGGGGTTTCTACAGCTCTGTTTAATTCTTCCTGTAAAGACAGGGGCCTTTCTATTGGTGTTGCAGGGGAAACCATATCGTCTGGAAATCTTTTGGGGGGATATGGGGTCGAAATTCTATCGGGGAAGAATTGGGTTTTTGGAGATATTGTATAATCTAAATCTCCTGCACTCGCCGATGAATAACTTTTTGGGCTTTTTGGCGTTCTTATTCTTACTGGTATTGGGGATTTTTTCTCAGGAACAACTAGATTTTCCATTGCTAAAAATTCTTCAAAGTTTTGTTCATCACTTTCATTTTCAAAATAATCTTGTTTAAAATTGAAAGGTTTTAGCTCTGCCAATCTTGACATAGGGGGCTCATTTTCCGAATCTGACGAATCAGTAGAAGAGGGATGTGATACCCATCTCTCTGGAAATTTGGCTCTTTTTATTCGGCTAACATGCGCCTTGTAAGTTCTTCCACTATCGGGGTTTTCCATTTTAAAGGTATATTCATTATCGTACTTTTTGACTATTCTGTACGGCCCAGAATATTTGTTGGAAAGTCTTTTTCCTTCTGTTTTTGCCTCGTTCTTTAGGTAAACGAAGTCTCCTACTTTTAAATTTATATTCCCCTTAACTTTGGGTTGGTTTCTAAGCTCTTGGTTTATTTTACATTTTTCCAACTCTGGCCTAACTATTTTATAAGTTTTCCTCATCCTATTTATGCATTCTTGTTTATAATCTTCTGAGTCGTTATAATACTGCCGAGATTCAATAATCTCATCATACGGGATTCTAAAATCTCGACCAAAAAGTAAATAAAATGGATTGTCTCTGGTTGTTTCGGAATAAGCAGTGTTGATTACGTTAGTTAAATAAGGTAAGAATTTATACCAGTCGCTCCTATTGTCTTTCGTATAAATACTTAGAACGTTCGAAAATATTTTTATGCCTGTTTTTTATTTTGCCATTAGCTTGTGGATGGTACGGCGCTGTCACCATTTTCTCTATATTAAGGAAACTCATTAAATCTTTTGTTACTTTTGCAACAAAATTGCTCCCGTTGTCGCTCAAAATTTTATTAGGAATGCCAAATTGTAAAAATAATTTTGCTAATGCCTTACTTGTGGCATAAGCACCTTGATTTTTTAATGCTTTTGCAAAAGTAAATCCGGAAAAATGATCTATAACCGAAAGAATACAAGTATTACCTCTGCTAGAAACAGGTAAGCCTCCACTTGTCCCGTATAGGTCAAATGAGATAATATCGAAGGGGTACTTCGCTACCGGGACCCTTCCCATTGGAGGATTTGGATAAGCTGGGGGGATTTTTCTCAAATTATTTAAGTTTTGTTAGTGCCGATTGTACGTAAAAGTATTGTTTTAACTTATGGAACGTTTTCATAACTCCTAAATGTCCACCTGTGTCCGAATGAAAATATTCAAATGCAGGCCCTATCAAGTTTTGTGGTAACACAGGTATTATCGAGGTTTGGTTTCTATTTGTCTCAGCAGTCACAATTCTACACAGTATTTCTTCATCAAGGTCGTAGTAAAAATTATCTATCTCTTTTCTAAGAGTTTTGAATTTATCCGGTAACGCCTTATCATTCACAAAATAATCAATTAGTGCTACACACATTTCGTCCTTTTTTTGCTTTCTTTTTATATTTTCCAAAGACAAGGGACAATAGTTAATCTTATTTTCTTTTACTGCGTCTTTGACTTTGTTTTTCTTACATCCATGTTTGTTTTTAGCATTAATAGCATTAACTTCATTTTCTTCAGTTTCCGACGGACTATTTTCTGGATATCTACTCAAAAAGTCGCAAGCTGCGTTTTGTTTTCCCTTTAAATGTTCAAATTCATAATCTAGGTCTTGGATTTTCATAATCCATCTAGCTAGAATGCCCGTGGGGTTTTTAAATGTGCGCAGGTACTGCAAGCTTTTATGGTCTGATCGTAACATAAATTTTCTACCAATTAAATAATGCCTAAATTTGTCCAAGTGGTAGATAATAGATAACAATTCTAAGTTTGTGGCGGAATAACTACTTTCGCCTTTTGATAAAGTTTTACTTGAATAGATATAACTTTTTCAATTTGTTTGGGTGTTCCCTGTAGAGGGTTAGGGTTTACTACCGGGATTATTTGCGAAAGGATAGCGCCTATGCCCTTTGAGCTAGCATCAGTGGTAACGATGAATTTTCCGTTTTCGAAATCAGGGAGTGATAAAATTGGTTCAGAAGTGAGCGCCTTTTTGAGTCGGTCTAGGGAAGTTTGAGCTTCCTGGGACCAGGTAACATTATGGGAATTCCCTTTGGTTAATTCTGTGAGGGGTTTCGCAATTTGGGCATAATTGCGTACGAATTTTCTAAAGTAGCCAGTAAGTCCTAAAATTCCCCTTAATTCTTTCATAGTTTTGGGGGGCTTGAGGTTTTCAACACATTTTATTTTATCAGGGTCTGGGGATATCTCTCCCTGAGTTACTACTTCTCCTAAAAATTTAATTTTTGATTGAAATGAATTTACTTTCTTAGGCCGGCATTTTAAATTGCCTTGCCTGAACTTCTCGAACACCTTAGCTAAAGTTGCTAAGTGTTGCTCAGTGTTTTCCCCCACGCATATAATATCATCAACAAAATGAATTATATTCTTTAATCCTCTTAACAGGTGCAATAGGGGTCTACATAACGTGCTTGAACTTGTTTTAAGCCCAAATGGTACCCTTAAGTATTCATAAGATCCATATTCGGATGCTGAAAATGCAGTTTTATGGACATCCTTTTCGGCTATTTTCACTTGGTGGTAGCCTTGGGTAAGGTCCAAAGAAGTAAAAATTTTGTTTTTGCTTGAAATTGAGTCAAGAATTTCGTCTATTCTCGGTAGAGGAAATTTATCGCTTACTACTTGTTTGTTGAGAGCCCTATAATCTACTACGAGTCTAAGATCGCCATTCTTTTTTGGTACTAGGATCACTGGTGCGCTAGACGGACTTATACTTGGGCGTATAATTTCGTTTTTTTCTAATTAATGGATTTTATTTTTTAACCACTCTTTGTGCTTATATGGCACACGATATGGCTGTTTTGCAACGGGATTACCAGTCGTTAAAATTGAATGTTCGTAAAATGGAATTAGCCCGATATCATCTTCAGATGCAGAGAATACATCCTTAAATTTCCATAATAATTCGCATAATTTTTTCTTAAGTTCCAAGTCCGTAATATGATCCATTTTAAATTTGTTCAAAAATTGCGATTTAGTCAAAGGATATTCGTTATTTGAAGTTTTAATGCCGTTTACTAGGTTTCTTTTAGAATTTTCCCATCTATTTAAATCATTTTCCGTTAAAACCTGTATTTGGACTAAACACGTCCCCTTTTTAATTGTAATTGTATCATTTTCATGGTTATTGGTTACCCAAATAAAACCTTCCTCTTTGTCATAAGATATAATCTGTTCCTCGCATAACATATTTTCGGGTATTTCAGACGGTGTCGCAAACCATATTTCTGATTTGCTAATTATTGGCTCGATCATTTGTGATATTTGGATTTTTTGCATCGTTTTGGGAGGGATTTTTGTTTTCCTTATCGCAAATCCGTAATATTTTTCTTCATTTTCATTGTTTATTAGATTCATAGTGGCGCTATGCTGCGCCATTGCGGCATCTTGTGGCGTCACGTTGGGTTTTATTATGTTCTTCCATAATTCCGCTATTGTTTTAATTTCATTTGATCTGTACTGTCGCATATTTCCTATTTTTATTTTCGCTGCTTCAATACTGTTATTATTTAAATATAATTCATTTCTGCAATATCTCTTATGGTAATTGAATAAATTTCCAATTATGCCCTGTCTTTGCGAGACATGAGGTTCAAAATACTTCGACATTATACCATTAAAAATTTTGTTTACTGTTATGTTATCTTCGTAACCTCTGTTACGATTTCTTAAGGTAGAAATTTCTTCCCCTACCTTAGCTGGGTGTACAAGCTTCTCGTTGGCTACGTCTAATAGTATTCTATTAGACCTTAGAAAATTTGCCCCTATAACAGCTTCATATGGGAGATTATCACATATAATAAAATTTGTCATGAACGTTCTATTGTCTCTTTTTACGTTTAGGCAAATTGACCCTTTTGCATTTAATTTGTGACCTGTCACGCTTGTTAAATTGGGATTATTAGGGTTTCTCTGTCGTTTAATGTGCGGAGGCAAGCTATTAAATACGCATGAGTTTATGATATATACAGTAGCTCCGCTGTCAACTAAGGCCGTAAAGTAAACATTTTCTACACAAAAATCATTAAATATAGGTAACTTGTTAATAATATCACTACAAGAAGGCACTAGTATTTTTTGGACCTATTAAATATTCCTGGCACCCTCTGGGTCCAACTTATGTTTCTGAGGGGCCCGAAACGTTTCCCTGGGGATTTATTTCATGTGTTGGTGCTCGTAATAGATATTCAGACGTATTGGGTTCCGTAGGCATATTTAAATGATTTACGTCTGCCTGTCTTCGCCATGTATTATTATGGTAACGTGGATGTCTCGTGTCAGTGCCGTTTGCTGGCGCTGACTGCCAATACCGTTGGCTTACAAAATTTTCATTTCTCATCGGCAAATTTTCATGATTTCTATATTGCATTCTCGCATTATATTGGCCTTGGCGAGTATTTGGGTTTTCAAACCGGTCATTAATTTGCCTGTTGGGGAGAGGGTTATACAAATTTGGTTGGTACGCATTATAAGGTACTGATTGGCGCAATCCCCCCTGGCTATAGCCTATTGCACGACCGGTGCTAAAATTTGTTCTTCTGAACAAATGGTTACCGTAATTTTGCGTATTACCGACAGCATTTCTTGGTATGGGATTGGGGACATAGTGGCACTCTCTTGCTATGTGGCCAACACGATTGCAGTTATAGCACCTTATTATTGTAGGGTTAATGGGCTGAAAACGTACTGTTCTCTGCCTAGCGGGTTCTGGCGTTTTGTTTCTTTGTGCTACTGGGGAGTTATCCCTTGAAAGGAAATTGGGTGATGCCTGATCGCCCTTGAAAATTATGTTCGCGTTTGAATCGCCTAGGCTATTTATTTTTGCTTTACTATGATTAGCAACCATTTTATCAACTTCGATTAATCGCTCTACCTCTTGGACTGCAAGATCTAACGACTGAATATTTTTTGGATATTACTGCTCTATATAGTTTTGGGGGTAGCCCTTGCAAAAAGGTATTTAGTATGACTTTTTCATACAGTTGCCCCGAACCACTTCCGTATTTTGCTTCTACAGGAATGCGTATGTTATCGAGATATTCCCTTATATTTTGTGAAAAATCAAAGCTTACTACTCCGTGTTTTAATTTATTTATAGAACTGGTTTCTATAAATCTCTCTTTGAATGCTTTTAACAAGTCATCAACCGTATTTATTGGCAAGTTGGCGTTATTGCCTATGGTATGTTCGACCTGTTTTAGAAAGGTTGAGGCCTGGCCTCTTAATCGTAGTAGCAGCATGTCTTTTAACGCTCCAACGTCTGTTTTTGTTAATTGTACAAACTGGGTCAATTGGATATTAAATTCGTCAATATCTGACTGACCATTGTATTCCGGGATAGATTTTGCAATCTCTATATTTTTTGCAACTAACTTTTGCACTATTAATAACTCGTTTAGTTCGTCCATTTTTTTTTGCGTTTATTTCAACTTAAAATTTGACTTAACCTATTTTGGGGTAGGCTATTATCTCCTATGAGATATAAGGGGTTTACTGTCGTAGCCTAGCGGTTATAGGCCTAATCAATTTACTTATATGTCTGTATCTCTCCAACAATTAAATTCAAATTACAAAGTTTAAATAGCCTAACTAGTTCGCAGTTTTCCTCCAATTTCCGACACGCGCCATTTGTAGCGATGGAAGAATTATTTGTTGTAATGGAAAAATTTATTATTTGTAGCGATAAAAGATTTGCTACTTGTGGCGATAGAGATTTCTCCGATAGTGCCGCTTATAGCGCTGGAGATTGTGTCAACTAGGCTAGCGCTGCTCTCAATTAATGAGAGAAAATTGAATATGTAGACGTATAAATGTGGCCTCTTCTTCTCGGGCTATCTGGAGATCTGATTCCTTTGGGAGCATTTACCTTGGAGACATACGAACTAGTTACCTATTATTGGACTAGACGCAGACATATAAATGAAATAAACACAGATAAAAAAGACAATAGATTTATTGAACTTACATGCTTAGTTGCACAGGAACGGGTCACTTCAATGACAATAACGGTGACCAAAATACAATAAATTCGTTTGAATCTCTCTAGTTCTGATGTACTGATTGTTTCAGATCTCACTTGAGATTCAAATTAAAAAGGCACATTTACCCCACTCCCAAACGCAGTTCTTTTGCCCTGCGCTGTAAGGACTGCCCGCCATTGGCCCAAGAGGACCAAGGATATAAATCTTTCGTCCAATGAATTCTTTAAGATTTTTCAGATGATTCAGGCGTTCACACGATTTTTTTGCCATTTAAACTTCCTTAGAAATATCGTACTTAGCATTTTTCTTGCTACTAATTATGTTAGCGAAATTCGAACGACTAGCGTCGTTGTCTGACTGAAGCTAGAAATGCAATTTCTCTTTTTGCTGATTAAGAATTTAGACTCTTGGAAGCGGTATTTGAACTCAATTAGGGGACGTTTGATTTCTGCCCGAATCATCTTTAGAAGGAAATAATCTTATATTTTAAATATATGGTATTCTACTGCTGGTGCAAAACTGAAATACAATATTTTGTCTTTAAGTGAAACATTTTAATGTAATTTATTTTAATTTCCAATTTGATCTCAGGAAAAGAATTCAGAAGGAATTTCATGTTCTGTTTTGTCAGATTGGCTGCTCAAAGAACCTCAGCAGTTCATTTGGATATCCACATTGTATCGACTACAAGTTTCTGAGAATGGTAAGATTCAGTTTCCTTTTCATTCTCTTTTTCTTTCCTTTTCCTTTTCTTTGTTCTTTTTTTTCGTTTCCGTTTCTTTCTTCGCAACATTAAGGCTCGTTTATGGTTTGTGTGGTTTTTTTTTTTTTTTTTTTTTTTTTTTTTTTTTTTTTTTTATATAAAAAGATACGAACTTTAGCTCCATTAGGGCTAGCGATTGTCTTTTGGATATGAATATTTTCTTATCAACAATAAAAAAAAGAAGTGTTGTTTTACCCAGAAGGATCATATTTTGAATATTTCAAAATTATGCACTTTTTGATTATTTCTGCTATTCTAGAAGGGGAAAAAGAGATAAAGGTTTTCTGCTGTGAGAGCGCAATAAGTATCTTCATTCACCCGCTTAGTGTAGTGATTCTCAAAGTAGTTACTTTTCTTAGTTTAATTCATTTATTGTTACAGAACAAATTCATAAAACGCTAATTAAAAGACTTCGAATTTTCCAATGGGAATATGTTCTTCTTCAGCCAAGTGTCTTATGTTTCGCCAAAACGACTAAGAAATCTTTTTTAGCAATGGTATAACCAAAAATGTATATTAATGTAATTAATTCACCATCTTGGGAAATTTTCCCTCTCCAGAGTTCGTTTTCCTTTTTTTGTACTTCTTATGGGTGAAAAAAAAAAAAAAAAAAAAAAAAAAAACAGAATTCACAAGTAAATGAAGTAGGCCTTATTTATAATTTATTAAAAAAACTTTCCGAAAAATAATTTTTTCAAAGAAAAGTAAAGGCCATTTTAAACTTAAGCTCAGCATATGCAAATACCTTTTAAAATTCAAACTCAAAACGACCAGAAATTACTATTAAAGAATAAATGAAACCCAAAACAAACAGAAATTAAATAAACAATCATAGCAAAAACATACAACAAGTAATAATATAAATGAATAAATAGATCTTAAAGCGAGTAAAGCTTAGATTGAATATGAAAATCAAGCTTAAAACGAAAAAAACTATTTTCCTATTGAAGTATAAATGAAACTTAAAACGAACAGAAATTAAATAAACAATCAATACAAACAAACATACAATAGATATTAATGTAATTGTTCTGGAAATATACTGTTCTGGAAATTACATCTTTGAGCAGGAAACTCCTCTCACAGTCTTTAGGGCAAGGGTTATAAGTTATTCCCTGGGGGCATATACTACTACTACTATTAACAACTCACCGCAGCACCAAGCCGCCTGAGGCCAACACAGCTACGCACGCTCCTCCTCCATCCCAATCTATACAAAGCCTCACTTTTTACACCCTCCCACGAAGTTCCCATTTCCTTTAAATCTTTCTGTATGACGTCCTCCCACCCCAGACGAGGACGACCTGCTTTCCGTTTAGCCCTAGACGGTTGGCCGACAAGAACAATCTTCAGCAATATGTCATACTTAATCCGCACAACGTGCCCTAGCCACCTCAACCTTTCTTTCTTTATAGCCCTAGAGAGCGGTATTGAACCCCATTTTTCTACAGCCTAGTGTTTGAAGTAACGTTAGTAAGTCGGGTACCCAGAACAATCCTTAAGCAATTTTTCTGGAAAACATCTAGCAAATCTTCATCCGCTTTTCGAAGCGCCCATGCTTCAGAGCCATGTTTGACTACTGTCATCATTGTAGCTTCTAATATTCTTTTCTTGGTTTGCAGACTTATCTTCATATTCTTCCAAACGTTTTTTTCACTGTGAGAAAACACCCTGGGCCTTGGCTATTCTACTTTTAACATCTTCACTGCTCCCACCATCTGTACTAATAATACTACCAAGGTGAGGGAAGCTGCCCACCTGATCAATCTTTTCATTACCCAACGTCACCTTTTCATCATCACTTATTCCTAGCCTTAGTGACTTAGTCTTCTTAACATTAATTTTCAAACATGAAACAGCCAGAATATAATTCGTACTTTACTGAAAAAATTCTTTTAAATGTTTTCACTTTTATAACTTCAAGAAATCAAAAATTAATTAAGATTTCAAGGAATAAATATCAGCATATATATATTAAACTGACAATGTACATTTTGTTCTGTAAATTTATTTTAATTTTTTTTCAGTAATGTACAAATTATATTCTGGCTGTTAGAAAGCATAGGGTTTAGAATTCTACTCAGATTAATTTCTGCTCGTTTTTAGTTTGACTTATTTTAATTGCTGTTTGTTTTGGGTTTAATTTTTTATTGATACTGATTTGTGGTAGTTGTATGCTTGGTAGATTATTTAATTCTGTTTTTGTTCATTTTTAGTTTAATGGAGTTCTTTACTTTTTTTGAAAAACTTATTTTGTGCAAAAAGTTTTTTGATTAATCACTATAAATAGTGAAACATGGTAGATTTTTTCTCTAATGCAGATTTTGTCATTTTAAAAGAAATTAATTGAAAAAAACTTTCCACAAAATAAGTATTTCAAAGAAAAGTAAAGAACTCCATTAAACAAAAAATGAGCAAAAATAAAATAAAATAATCTACCAAGCGTGAAACTACCACAAATCAGCATCGATAAATAAATGAAACCCAAAACGAACAGAAATTAGAATAAATAACCGAGTCAAACTCAAGACGAGTAGAAATTAACATAAGTTGGGCGCAAAACCCCTATGCCTTCCCAAGCCAAGAACAAAATTTGCATTTTACTGAAAAAATATAAATGTTTTTACTTTTATAACCTTAATAAATCAAATGATATTAACATTTTGATTACTAAACATCAGTATATGTAGATTAAACTGACAATGCACATTCATTTCTATTTTTTCAGTAAAGTGCAAATTTTGTTCTGGCCTTGGGAAGGCATAGGGGTTTTGTGCCCAACTTATGTTAATTTCAGCTCGTTTTGAGTTTGACTCGGTTATTTATTATAATTTCTGTTCGTTTTGGGTTTCATTTATTTATCGATGCTGATTTGTGGTAGTTTCACGCCTGGTAGATTATTTGATTTTATTTTTGTTAATGTTTTGTTTAATGGAGTTCTTTACTTTTCTTTGAAAAACTTATTTTGTGGAAAAAGTTTTTTTTAATTAATTTCTGTTCGTTTTATATTGACATAGTCTTTTCAGGGAAAAAGAAAATAACACTTTAAATCTTTTTGTTTTTTAAGACTTTATTGTTTGGCCTGCTATTTGTATGCTGGAGAAAAATTTTCAGCAATTTTTAACAACATACTCCCTTTTAAAAATCTGGACACAAATAATACTGTTTAATTTAGTTTCATACCTCCTCTAGTTGACCTGAAATGGAAAACTTGATACCATTCGCAAAAAAATCTGTTTACTTTCTTTGATAGCTTGGATACACTTACGCTATTTTGATTTGGTTAAATTTTATGAGCAGAAGTTGCCCCCAAAGATTGAACATAATACCCTCAGTCGTTCTTGGGATACTGCTGAGATGCCTTATTGGGAATTAGCAATATCACAATGCATTTTGATTTAATCTTAAGGCAACATTTAGTTTTTAAACATAATGGGCAAATGGGAGGGTGGGCGTGGGAGGGTGGGAGTGGAAGGAGGATTAGTTACCCTCCAATCACTTTCGACTATTAAAAAGGGCATCACCCCTTTCTATTTTCAATCGAATGAGCCGCTTTCGAAGTTCCCATGACGACTCCTTCGATACGAAGTGCCCTGGTCTAAACAACAACAACAACAAAAAATGTCACTAATCACTTTCGACTATTAAAAAGGGTACTAGCCCTTTGAATTTCAAATAGAATGAGCCTGTTTTGAAGTTTCTACGACAACGTCTTCTACAAAAACCTTATATGCCCCCAGGGCATAACTTAAAACCCTTGCCCTGAGGGTTGTGGGGGAGTGCCCTCCTCAAAACACATTTTCTACCTGGAAATCAACTACGCTGAACAAAATGGCTATGTCGAAATTTGGATTGGATGTGTTTAGGGGAATGATGGGCGTGGGGGGGCTAGTTGCCCTGCAATCACTTTCGACTGTTAAAAAGGGCACTAGAACTCTCGATTTCCAATCGAATGAGCCCCTTTTGAAGTCTCTACGACGACCCCTTCCATATGAAGTGCCCTGGTCTAAAGTAAAAAATAATATATGGTACATTGTGCCACCATTGTTCTTATATGCCCTCAGGGCATAACTTAAAACCCTTGCCCCGAGGGTTTTGGGAGAGTGTCCTCTTCAAAAAGATATTTTCTATCTGGAAATCAACTACGCTGAACAAAATGGCTATCTCAAAATTTTGATTGGATGTGTTTGGGGGAATGATGGGCTTGGGGGGCGGGCTCTTAGTTGCCCTCCAATCACTTTCAGCTATTATAAAGGACACTAGCCATCCCAATTTCCAATCGAATGAGCCCTTTTCGAAGTTTCTACGACAACTCCTTCGATACGAAGTGCCTGTCGAAGAAAAAAAACAAACAAAAAACACAGTGTGGCCACATCGTTATTTACTTAGGCAGCGCTAGCGCACTGCCTATGATTTTTCTGCATTCTACCTGTCGGACTGACCATATTTCAAACATTAAGCCCTATGCAAGATGTGGTTCAATCTCGCTTTCTAGGGGTAAAATATGAGAAAGATGGAGGTGGCTAGGACACGTTCTGCGGATGAAGGATGACAGACCGGCCAAGATTGTCCTTGTTGGCCAACCGTTTAGGGCTGGACGAAAAGTTGGTCTTCCCCAAATTGGGTTGAAGGAGGATGTAAGAAAATATTTAAGGGTGATTGGATATTCCTCAGAGGGTGTAAAGAGGGAGGCTTTGAATAAATTGGAATATAGGAGGAGCAAGCGTAGCAGCATTGGCCTCAGGCAGCTTGGGGATGCAGTGGGTTGTTAGTAGTAGAAGAAGTAGTAGCAAAACCTTCATTGGGAGATAAATTATATAAGGGTGAGAAAGTTTACCCTCAAGATTTACCTGTTTAAAACAAGTTTCTTGAAAAGGTTCAGGTTCTTTTATTTACAAACTAAATGCAACTACAATATGGATATGCCCGGCTGAGAGTCTAGCTCGTATTATCAGGCAACCAATAACAAATAAGAACAACAAAAACATAATATATAACTGTATTTGTACATAATCACACTCTTTTGAAAATAAATAAAAAAAAGAAAAATGTATGACTTACCAAGCATCACACAAAGCCAGCAGCCAAATGGAGAACAAACTAAAACAAAACACCAAAAATAGGGAAGTGAAGCCATGGGGAAACCCTACCAAGAGAATGAGCCAGCGGGAAGACCATAACTAAAAAAAAAAAAAAAAAAAAAAAAAAAAAAAAAAAAAAAAAAAAAAAAAAAAAAAAAAAAAAAAATGATGATCAAAGGGTTAGTTAAAGAGTTTTTAATAGCCCCCGCAGTGTACCAACAGAAAATTGTTATGCAGTGCCTGAGTGAGAACCTCGATCTCTCAGTGCACTTCAATATACTTAGAAGATCCCCTCGTTCCATAATCATGCTCACATTGGTTAAATACATCCATGCATAACATTTTTTCGGTAGAATTTTAGCAAAATACTTAACACAAAACATCAATCCATGAAAAGATAATAATAATTCCACTGGTAATATATTAAGGAAAGAATATATACTTTTAATTGACAACTTTGATGGTAGGGAAATTGGGGAGGGGATGAAAGTTTTCAGGATACGCAGTGCTTTATTTTGCTGCTTTTGACGTGGTTCTGTAAGAGTTTTAAATGTATTCAGAAAAGTCACGGGACAATAACTCAGATAAGAATGGACTAGGGCAAAATATACCGATTTCAGTGCATGAAAAGGTAGAATAAATTTCAAATGCCGCAATATTCCAACATTCCTTCCCATTTTCATCCGCAATTTAGCAATGTGTTCCTTCCAACTCATATTCTGATCAAATAGCACACCTAAATATCTCATAGTAGATACACGCTCTAAATAAGTAGATTCATCAACGGGTAGTCTACTAAGTTCAGGTAATGACTGGTCAGTACGAGAGAAAATCATGAACTTGGTTTTTGACATATTAACAGATAATTTATTTGCACTATACCAAGTTTCTATCCTCTCGAAAGCTGCCAACATATTTTTCTTAAGCGACATTTCATCAGCACTGCACATTGTGCAGGCCGTATCGTCTGCGAATAGGACATTTAGCCCGAGATCTTCCAGTGCCCTGTGGATGTCGTTTACATAAATAAGAAAGACTAGAGGTCCAAGTATGGATCCTTGAGGAATGCCGAATTGACCAGTGATACCAAGTAGTTAAGAGGTAGCATTTCCACCATCCACAAACTGACTGCGCCCGGTTAAATATGATTCAATCAGAAAATTTACAGGTCCGCGTATACCATAATTTTCCAGTTTACGAAGCAAAATTGCATGGCAAATAGTATCGAACGCTTTTATATAGTAGCCGGAATTTCTTTTTTATCCAAAGTGTCGTGTATAAACTCTGTGAGTGTCAGAATCGCATGTTCAGAGCTATGACCCTTCCTAAACCCAAACTGAAGGTCATTAAAACATCCCCTCTTATAAAAAAACTTCACTAAGCGGTTGTAAAGACATCGTTCAATTACTTTTGCGAATGAAGATAGGATCGAGATTGGCCTGTAGTTTGTTGGATCTTTCACGTCATCACCCTTATGCAGGGCTAAAACACATGCAGACTTTAAGCAGGTTGGGAAACATCCACATGAAAAACATAAGTTGATAATATGAACCAAAATTCTGTAACATCAGGCATTATCCGGTTTAATAGGCTTGTCGACGAGCCATCCGTACCTTCCGACGACCCATTCTTCAGTTGGTATGTAACTTGCAGTAATTCCTCCGCTAACACCGGCGTTAGGACATACAGAAATTGTCGTTTCCAAGACTCTTCTATGACCATTGGAAATAACAAAATGCAATATGGAATTTAAAAAGGTTATAAAAAGATATAGTTCAGTTATAATGAGAGAAAGGTTGAGATGGCTAGGACACGTTCTGCGGATGAAGGATGACACATTGCCGAAGATCATCCTTGTCAGCCATTCACCTAGGGCCAAACAAAAAGCAGGTCCTCCCCATATTGGGTTGGAGGAAGCCATAAGAAAAGATTCAATGGAAATCGGAACTTCCTGGAGGAACTTCCTTCTTTGAAATTTGAATTGAACTTGCTGAAATATTGTTGTCTACTTGCTCAATGCTAAAAGAAGCTTTTGAAAAAAAAGACCCCCAACAAGTGATATTTGAAGTTGTTAGGGTATATATGAACTGCTAGGTATATTTTGAGCTTTAAATCAGGACAAATAAAAAAAAGGCCCGGTGTATGGGTATCTTATTCTTTAACAATTTGTGTGTCAAGGCCAATGGCAATAGTACAAAATGATAAAAAGACAATCAGAAAAAAAGTAATTAGGTCTTTAAAAAATACAAAGAAACTATTTACTGCTCTGTTACACTGTCTTCACAAAATTAGTCCCCTTTTATGTTTGTATTTCTATGTTGGCGTCTTCTACCTATCTTTAGGTCTTTTTATGTTTAAGTTTTGTCTCTAATTAAGGATAGCAATAAATGCGAGCAATAAGTCAAACATTATAGAGAAAAAGCACAATTTGATATAACTTGGGACGACAAAATACATCAGAATCTACTGTAATTTTTGCTTTTATTTCGTTTAATTTTCCCCTTAACTTAGTATTTTCTCTTTCTCATGCATATCGTTAGTAGATTAGGAGAACTAAAAAATAATCATTCGTGTCAAGCAGTTCGTGGTAACGAACTGTAGTGACGTGGCTTAATAGTAATCGAAACTTTAGAAAACGAAATTTTGATGACAATAGATACATCAAAAGAATCGGCTTATAATGCTGATTCTAAATATATAAGCTTCATTAAGTTTAGTCTTAGTCGTCAAAGGTTTCGAGCCTGAGAAAATCTGCCTCATTTTTGAAAAAGGCAAAAATCACCCCCTAAAAGTCAAAGAATCTTAATAAAAATCACACCAACAGATTCAGCGTATCAGAGAATCCTACTGTAGAGGCTTGAAGTTCCTATCTGTGAAAATGTGGAATTTGTATTTTTTTGCAAGAAGAAAGATCACTGATGAGTGTTTATTTGTTTTTTATTTATTTTTATTTTCAGCAGTGAGCATATCGCCCCAGAGGTCCTAGAATATCGGGAGAGGGCTTCTTCCAACGTAAATTAAAAGTTCTAGTGCCTTTTTTAAGTGACTAAAAAGATTGGAAGGCAACTAGAGCTCGTCCCACGCCCCTTTTTCCCAAAATCGTCCGATCAAAATTTTGAGATAGGCACTCTGTTCATCATAGTTGAAAGGCTCTATAACTATACCTTTGGAGATAATATGTTTCCCCCAGCCCCTGGGGAAAGGTCTAAGTTATAAAATTTGCCCATTGTTTACTTATAGTATTTGTTATTGGGAAATATGCATACATTTTTCGGGCGTGGGGGGAAGTGTATTTCCAGGGGGTGGACTTTTCAGTGGAAATTTTAGACTCGGAGAATTTGCCAGAATTGCTATACGAAATTCTTTTAATATGTCTTGCTTTCTCTTTGCTAACTCAATTTTACACGTGGAAATGTTGAGGGTAATTTTCCGGGATAAATTTTTACCGAGATTGAATTGTCTAGAGGATATAGGCTATCCGTGGGGAGGGGGGATTTTTCCGTGGAGGTGGAGCCAGGTTTCTTGAAATTATTTAAAAAAGATCAGAAATTAAATAAAAAAAAAATTCAAGTGAAAATAACGAGCAATATTAAAAATTAAAACAAACAGAAATTATTCCGTATATAAAGGGGTTTCCCCCTCCTCAATGCCTCGCTCTTTACGCTAAAGTTTGAATTTTGTCCCAATTCTTTACGGGATAATTTCTGCTCATTTTAAGCTTTAATATTGCTCCTTATTTTCAGTTTATAGCTTGTTTTTTTTTTTATTTACTCATACACAAGGACCTTGAATCAGCTGTTGTAGTTTTAAACGTTTTTAAATTAATAGCAGTGAAAAAACTGAAAATAGCTGCTTACAAAGGTAATCTGTTTATTAATTTATTTATTTTAACTATGCTGACTTACAGCTTACTTACTTAATAAGTTAACATTTACTATTATTTGACTTAGTTAATTTTTAGGGAAAAGAATAAAATAAAATTTAAAAAGGAGAAATTTTGTTTATTTTGTCACAAGCTGATGGCAACAATCACTAACGAAAAACAAAAAGTTTGGATACAAAATAACTACTGAAAGGACTTGAAAAAGTAACTAAATATATATGCTCTAGGACTAAATGCCCAAGGGCTAAATACCCTAAATATTTCTAGGACTAATTGAAAAAAGCACCCTATAAATGTCAAACAATGCTGTCGGTATAAGAAACATAATGTGTTGGAATTGAAGTTATGTTGTGCTACGTCTGTTCAACCATTCAGTTTCGATTTTTATGTGCAGGATCTTGGTAGTTTGTAGGTTAGTTTATTTAAAATTAATTTAGGTTTATGTTTAATTTAAGTTTTAAATTTGATTTTTGACAGCTTGACAGTTTAAATTAAATTTGATAGTTTGAATTTAAGCTATTCAAATTATTCTCTAGAAAAAAATAATGAGAACTTTCTCATGGTTCTGTTTTACTTTGATTTAGATATTATTATTATTAATAATATATGTATTTTGTTTGTTTTCAATTTCTCATGGGGAGCAATCAGCGCATGTGGCACTGCGCCAATAATTAGTTTTAAGATATGTTAATTTACAATGCATTATAAAGGAATCGTAGAAGTCATTACTTTGGCTGGCTGTATTGTTAGTAATCATGTTGCTAAGGGCAACAAAATGTATCGAATTCAAACGTAGTTTTCACTTGTATAAATGACGATTTTCATCCCTCTATCTATTTGTGTCAATTTTGTGCACCTTATCTATAAATTAGAGTAATTAGAAACGGTTTTACGCCTACTTTGTGTATTTTGATTTCGATATGCTAATCAGTAAAATTTATATTATGCTTGCTTTTAGTTTCGCATGGAGGACAATGCAGCGCATGTGGCACTGCGCCGATTATCGGTCTAAGATACGAGTGTTTACGATGCATGAGATATGAATCTTGTCAGTCCTGTTTTTGGGCTGGTCGTGTCGCTAGTAATCACAAAACTCAGCATCCAATGCAGGAGCATTGTAGACTGGTAATGTCCCATGTTCTTTTTACTACTCAAAATCTATAATTAGGCTTAGTCTGGTCAACAAATTTCCCTTACATCCCGAAATTTCAGCCGAAATGACATACAAAAAAAAACAACAAAATGTGGCTTCTTCTCTCATAATTCATTGTCTTTTACTTTCATAAATTTCTCATGCCTTTTAATTTCTTTAGCCTCTTATTTTTAATAAGGGTTTACAAAAACATGGCATCATGGGTATTATGATCATATGATTATGTTCAAAACGTGGTCAGAATAAGTTCTATAGTTTCTCGTTTTTAATTTCTATAGCGCCCTTTTTATAAGGGTTTCCACAAATAGGGCATTATGGGATTACGGTAATGTGGTCAAATATGTGGTCAGAATGGCCAAGATATGATCAAACGGTCAAAATAACTTTTTTATTTCGCATGGATTTTAATTTATTTAGTGGTCTTTTTTTATAAGAATTTACGAAAACATGGTATTATGGTCATAAAGTCAAATGTTTTTATGGTCAAAATGGCCAAAATATGGTCAAAGTAAATTCTTTAATTTCTCATACCTTATAATATTTTTAGACGCCTATTTTTTAGAAATATTTCTGTAGACAGGGCATTATGGGTGCTATGGTCATATGGTGAAACGTTTGCCGAATTGGGAATCTGTAATATTCAAGCTAAAAATTCAATGTGAAACCCCTAGTCGTCAGCCATGGCTGTCTATACCGTAATCCCCTAGAGTCCCTAGAGTCAAACATCAGTTCCTGATGTCAGAAACGTAATTTTCAGCATAGTCATAGCTACACAAAGAGGTATATAAATGACAAATTTTAATTTTTCACTCCATTTTGGTGATTTCCTTTATTTTGGTGACTTTCCTTAAAGTTTAAACTTTGAGGAACTTAAAGTCTTTGTCCTGTACTTTATTCAGTCGATTTTTTTGATTTTTCTCTTTTTTCCTCTAGTTGATCTTTATGATGATAACAGTTTTTAGTTGCACTTCTTTACACTGTGAAAAACCGGAAATAATGTGAAAATGATAAAAGGCAGAATTATAAAAGATACTAATGATTCCCATTTAGCACAATCTAATGTTCAACCGAGAACGGATTTCTTTCTAGAGCAGGTGTTGAATATATAAGGAAAAGAAAGTCAGTGGGAGCTGATTTTTACCAACCTCATTAGTAGACATTATAACTGCCGTTTTCTTTGCCTGGCAGCAAGGAGACAAGTTCTTTTTTCAAGAAAAGGTTTAACCGATTTGCATACCCTAATTTCAAACTGAGTTAAGGACTATTGACACGTAAGGAGAAAATAAGATACTTGGTAGTGATTTTTTTTGGTTCCTGGTTACGTGGGAGTAGCTTTCAACGGAGGATGTTTTCATGGGGGAACTGACATTTCTATGAAGGGGGCGCCGGATTTCCCAGCATTATTTAAAAAACGATCAGAAATTAAATAAAGAAAAAAAAAATGTTTTTTTCAACTGAAAGTAAGGAGCAACATTAAAATTTAAAACGAACAGAAATTATTCCATATATGAAGAGGTTCGCCCCCTAGTCAATACCTCGCTCTTTACGCCAAAGTTTTTTTTTTAGTACTTTCAAAAGATCTATCTATTCTAATTAAACGGCCTTTGTGATTCAGTGGTTTGTGATTCGAACAAAATTTGAACTTTAGCGTAAAGAGCGAAGTATTTATTAGGAGGCGAACCCCCTCATATACGTATTAATTTCTGACGTTTTAAGTTTTAATGTTGCTCCTTACTTTCAGTTGAAAAAACTTGTTTTTTTTTTTTAACTTTGTACTTACATAAATAGACAGATATTTGATGCTCTAAAGCAGCAAGGGCCATGGCCACAAAAAATTGCAAAAAAAACACACATACAACAATATTTTCAGCACTCGCCCCCCTCCCCCCTTACAAAAAAAATCTCCCTCTGTGTGATTACATATTTTATATATCCTGCTATCTTTCTTATTGTCCCATAATCTCTGGATCCCTTTCTTGAAACCATCCAGCCAATATTAATTAAAACTTAGACACATTAATTAAAACTTAGATTTAATAGCTAAATTTAAAAACTGTCAAGATCCGTCAAAACTGTCAACAGACCATACAAAAATAGGGCAGCTCGTAGTAATATTCGTGCGCTATGCGAAAAACGACGTGATAAAGGAATTTTTTTGCTGTAAGCCTCTTGCAACAACAACTAATGCAGCCGATGTTAAGAAACTTGTGGATGACTTCTGAAAAGACGGCAATATTTCGTGGGAAATGGTTTATGCAGTTTGTACGGGGGAGCTCCAGCTATGCTGGGAAGAAAATCTGGCTTTACTGCGCTACTGAAAGGCGATGCACCATAAATCACTTTTAAGCACTTTGCAACAGCATGCATTGGTAACCATGCATTGGTAAACAGCATGCATTGGTAACCAAAACTTTGCCTCTAAAACTGGAAAAAGTATTAAAAATCATAGTGAAATGTATGAACTATTTCCGAAAAAAATGCTCTGGAGAATCACATCTTTAGGGAGCTGTATAAAGAAATGAGATATAATTTTGAGTTACTTTTGTACTATTCTAACGCTGGTTGGTTATGCCGAAGAAAGGGGCTGAATTGTGTTTTTGCCATGCATGTTTAATTAGCCCTGTGTATGCAAGAACACTGTCATGCAGATTTCTTCAAAATTTTGTTTTTATTTTCATTTTAACATAGTTGACTGATATCTTTCCAGTTCTCTGTCATCTCACTTGCACAAGATATATCAAAGGACTGCACTACATCTTGGACACAGCTGGGTTGAATGTTTTACTCTCCCAACCAGCTCAGCTTTATGTCTCCATAGGCATAAAGATCAACAAAACGGAAAACGACAATATCTATCGTCATTACTTCCCAGAAACCTTTTACATTTAGAGAATTTAATTATGGCGAATATATTCGTTTTGCGCACAAAATTCTTTATAAGTGGCAAATGTTTATTTTAAATGCTTTTTTAATTACAAATAAATTAATAGAATTTATAATTTATTAATCGGTTATAATGATTGGGTGATGACTGGACTTTTGATCGTTGCAACTTAAACACTCGATCATGGAAATAAACGCCCTTTTGTATCAAATCATTAGATTGAAAGAATTTATTACAAAAAACTGCAACTATTGCAATAAGTAGAAAATATATAAAATTTACTGGCAATAGGTGGCTATAATTATAAAAATCACACTGGCTACCTAGGCCATAAAAGTCGAAAATGTACTGGTTTTAGGTGGCAATAGAAATCACATAACGTTTTAATGAATAATTTTGAGGAAATAAATCAGGAAATCAACTAACTTTTCAAGAAAGACAAAAAATAAAACAAAATTGTTTAATTTCGTTATCTGTTCATTTCATTCATTTGTTCATTTCATTGTCTGTTCAGGCTTCGAGGAAGGAGCGCACCAAGACATTTTTGCAGAAAATTAAACTGAAGTTTGCAGGAAAGTCCAACCCCTATCCAAGACATCTTCAGTTCGGTGCATCGTCAGATGGATCAGAACCCAATGATTCGTAAGTTTTTTTTCTTTTTATATTCTTGTTCTTTTATAACTACAATAATAAGCAAAGCTTAATAACATAATTTCTATTTATCTCAGAAATATAAATAACCAAAGCATAAATAACCAAAAATAACCAAAAAGCCTATTTGGGACGACAGGATAGAAAAAAAAGATAGTATATACTCTTTTTGTGAGGTCTTTTGAAGGAAAAATAGCTCACCTCCCTCCCCCAAAATTACAAGTCCCCCGAAGTTATCTCCCTTCACCAAAAAAGACAAAAAATTTCCTGAATGTTTCATCTTGATCCCAAGCCGTGAGAAAAACAGGATGTACTTAGAAAACAGCCTATTAAAATCGTTACCTTATCCTGAGCACATGTAATATATATAACAAGATTATAATCTCTTGCATTTAGGCAAAAAAAAAAAAAAAAAAAAAAAAAAAAAAAAAAAAAAAAAAAAAAAAAAAAAAAAAAATCTAAACCCCATGCCTTCTAAAAGCCAGAATATAATTTGTACTTTACTGAAAAAATCCTTTTAAATGTTTTCACTTTTATAACTTTAAGAAATCAAAAATTAATTAAGATTTTAAGGAATAAATATCAGCATTTGTATATTAAACTGATAATGCACATTTTTTTCAGTAAATTCATTAAAAATTTTTTTCAGTGAAGTACAAATTATATTCTGGCTTTTAGGAAGCATGGGGTTTAGAACCCCATGTTACTCATATTAGTTTTTTATCGTTTTGAGTTTGACTCTCTTATATATTTTAGTTTCTGTTTGTTTTGGGTTTCATGTATTTGTTGATACTTATTTGTGGTAGTTGTATGCTTGGTAGATTATTTGATTCTATTTTTGATCATTTTTGGTTTAATGGAGTTCTTTACTTTTTCTAAAAAAAACTTATTTTTTGGAAATTTTTTTTTAAGTTAATTTACCACAAAGTATAAATGACAAATCAAAAGCTAGTTTTGCAAAAGTTGTCAATAGGGATTGTTAAATCCCTATGAGCAAGCGAAATTATATGACGCATTTTCAGAACTTTCTAAATTTATCTGATTCTCAAAATATCCTCCCTAATTAATAAAACCCTGTGAGTGCGATATTTCAGACATTATAAGTATCTCGTTTTGCTAAATATTGATTTCATTATAGTGAAATTTGTTATTATTCTACTATAAAAAAGAATGTAAAAAGGGATATTTTGGATAGTTTATTCTTTTATTGTATAAAAAAGAGTCCATCCCTGAACATTTTGACTCTTTAGAGTCCCGTTTGGTGTCTTTACTTAGATTTGCTGTGTCTATTTATTAATTTTCTTTTTCTCTTTATTGTATATTCTTTTTGTTTGTACTTTTATCGAGTAATAAATTTCTCTTTATATACTACAGGGTCTTTGTAATTATCATAGGTGACAAAAAAAAAAAAAAAAAAAAAAATATCTTTGGATTTCTATTTGATTCAAAGGTCAATTTTTCTTTTTAAGTACTTTTACATTATTTCCCCACAGGGTTTATTGTATTTGAACAGGCCTCTGTGTATGGGGGGCCCCCGTAGGTTTGTGAACCAGGCCTCTGTGAATGGGGGTACCTGTAGGCTGGTGAACCAGGACTCTGTGTATGGGGGGGCACCTGTAGGTTGGTGAACCAGGCCTCTTTGTATGGGGGATACCTGTAGGTTGGTGACCCAGGCTTCTGTGTATGTGGGGCACCTGTAGGATGGTGAGCCAGGCCTCTATGTATGGAGGGCACCTGTCGGTTGGGCCATCTCCCTGAAATCCCAAATTTTTACGATCTTCCAATAATCTCGTGTATTTTCATGTAATTTGTGAGTGTTTTTGTTTCGTTTTTGTGGCTGACATTAATAGCGATAGCCATATGCCCTAGAATTGTTTTACTAAGTTGCCAATAAAGAGTGAAGATAAAGCAGGAAGCCTCAATTAAACTTACGGTGCCTCGAGCAGTTTTTCTGACTTTTCGAAGGCACTGAAATTTTGCAAAAATTTTACCTTTGAGTTCTCAAACTTTGGCTCATGTACCACTTGTGCTGCATTACAATATTTTTACGATTTCAATTTTTACAGAAAAAAATAAATGAATGTAAAACTTTTTATCGCGTTATTTCAATATTTATTATTCAGAGAAACCATGTATTTTTAAAGTTTAAGCATTTACGGCTCTAGCTTGAACAATTTGTCCGAGAGGGTTGAATAATTTTCCGATGTTACGATTTTCAAAAGTTGCTTTGATACTCCAGGTCGGGGTTTCCCCTCTTTTCGTTAGCTTAACGTACACTTTATGCACTAATTTTGACAAAAGCACAAAGGTTCAGACCAGAGTTGCTGGGGGGGGGGGGGGTAGAACCCAAGTACTTTTAGTGCTTTTTGATCTAAGCATAGCTTTCGGTATGCAAAACTCTGTGAAAGTAGCATTTTTCTGGAGGGTTCATCTAGAAAACCAATTCACCAACATGTGTCCTGCAAAATGTGTAATGTCTCTGCTGCCATATTTGGTTAAAAGTGAAGGACATCACCTGTTTTGGAATGAAAGACTGCTTCTTTGATGAGATTAGCATCTGAAAGTGAAATGGATTGAATTTATTGACTTTTTTTAATGTTAAAAGAAATTTTCCTGATTATTGTTTATTTAGGCCGAATCGTAATGGATCTTCTACAAGTAGTCCGGGAGCTGATTCTGATGAGAGAACTGAAACGGTTAATGATTTTGCAGATGAAGTAGCATCAAGAACTGTCATAACTCTTTCGGAAGAAACGGGCCGACAAATATTTTCCAAGAGGCCAAATGCTGTGAGGGAATTGGAATCCATTCTTGGGCACTTGGAAAGTGGAAGCAGGTTCTTATTTTTGAATTACTAAAATCAAGAAGTGTTTAACCGAAGAAAAAAAATCATCACATCCCCAAAGGAGTTGAAATAACAGTATATACAAATTCAAAATGTTCGTTATCTTCTTCATATCTGTTAGCTACAGATAAATTAGTTAAGTAAAGTCAGGTGATTACAGATTGACTAAAGGAACAGTATCAGATTGACAGAGCTTAAAAATATATAGTGTATTTAGATTATGCATACATGCGTGTATTTAAAAACCAGTGGCCATATACACAAAAACAAATAAATAAAAAAACAATAAGGAAAGAACAATAACATTCAACAAATTTAGACTACAGCTTCTTTCCGCCCGCATCATCAGACTATTCTCTATAAAACAACCTAACGTAATAATTAGGTCCCTCGATGTAGTCCCCAAAACATCCGGGAGCAGCGGTACATCCCCATGGAAAAAATTATCCCTAAAATTTGCCAAACTTTGGCATCTACTCAGAAAATGGTCTATCCCATCTTCAAACTCCCTACAGAGGGGGCAGGCACGCCTACTTCCCGAGCCATCCTCATCATAAGACCCCCAGTAGACTTTACGCAGTGGTATGCAATTTGCCCGTGCCTGCAACCAATACTTAAGGGTTCTCCACGGTAGGTTCAGCTTCAAATAAAACTCCTTCCCATACACATCTTTAATCTATCTATAAAAATTGCGACTACTAGACTTTTCCAGACCCGTTAGTCAAACCTTAATCTCCTGGTCCCGAAGGCGCGATGCAAACTTACCGAGGAAATCTTCAGGTTTACCTAGAGAACCCTGCCCCTCATTCCATACCCATGATAAACCAGCATTATCTAACAGTGCTTTAACTTGTTTTGGCCATGCTGCCTTTTTGGTAAAACTCAACATCTCTGTGTAGGCCGCTTCCGCCAGGCGGTTATCAGGTAAGCGCGTAACCTGTAACCAAAACTTAATCATTTGTATAGTCTTCATATGACGTAGATCCTGCAAACCCAAATCACCCCTTAGGACCAAACTACTAAAATTATTTTGGAGGCCTATAACTCTTTTAAAATACATAAACTGCAGAGATTCCAGTTGTTTCACCTTAGTAGTCCCCCACAACTCACATTCATAATGGGCAATAGGTAGGACTTTAGTCATAAAAAGGTTCTTGTGCATCTTCATATTTTTGATTCCCATGTTTTTGTCGAAGTAGAGCGCAAGCAGCTGCCTTACCACGTGAAATCATCAATTTAATGTGCTCGGTGTATATATTATATTTATTTAGAGTATATATTGTATTTAGAATTATGTTTGTTTCTGGGGATTTTTATAATGTATTTAAATTTACATGATTGCCAAGAAACTAAATGGAATTGAATATTTAGAACCTAATATTATGTAATTTTTACATGCCACTACTAATAAAAACTCACCGCAGCAGCAAGCCACCTAAGGCCAACACATCTACGCACACTCCTCCATCCCATTTTATTCAAAGCCTCCGTCTTTACACCCTCTCAGGAAGTTCCCATTTCCCCTAAATCTTTCTTTGCGACATTCTCCCACTCCAAACCTGGACGGTCTGCTTGTTGTCTAGGCCTAGACGGGGGGGGAGGACAATCTTTGGCAATCTGTCACCCTTCCTCCACAGAACTTGCCTTAACCATCTAAAGCCCCTAGCCGTAGAAAGCGGGACTGAACCACAATTTTCTTGCAGCCTACTGTTTGAAATACGGTCAGTCAGTTGGGTACCCAAAACAATCCATATGCAATGTCTCTGGAAAACACCCAGCAAATCTTCCTCCGTGTCTCGGAGCGCCCATGCTTCAGAAGCTTATTTGACCATATTTGACATACGTAATAACAAACTAAACCTTCAGTGCCAATGTCTTGTGAATTGATGGAGTATTGGTAATTCATGTGTCTCTGTTAAGGAGCAACACAAGCCACACTGTCTATTTGTTTGGACTTGAACCTATTAAAGGCAAAATAAAAGTCCTTTCTGATAGTCCCTAACAAATATAATTGGAAATTCAATAAGCTATTTTACTGATAAGTATGACAAGAATGTAGCCTTTCCCAGACAGAATTCAGATAAAACTAGATATTTGACTCTAACTTCAGTTAATGATCAGCCATTGTTGAATGAATTCCATCAGGCCACCTTATACTTTACCCCAATTAAAGATATATGAGATTCTTAAAGAGATTTAAGAGATCTTTTGGATACCCTGATAGTTTCTGGTGGCAAGTGTGGATCTAAGGCCTCACATGACTGTTACTGCTGCTAAAAACTCATTGTAGCACCAAGCTTCCTGAGGCCATCACAGTTACGCACGCTCTTCTTCCAACCCAATTTATTTAAAGCTTCACGCTACCCCCCCCCCCTGAAAATGAATTTTCAGTGTCATCAAAATCTTTCTTTATGACCTACGATTGACCATGGTCATTATCTTATCTACAAATATTCTAATTTGAGTTTGCGCCCTTATTTTCCTATTCTTCCAATTTTTTTTCATCTGTGAAAAAGCAAGCTGGGCCTCAACTTTTCGAATTTCACATTTTCATTGTGTTCCTCATTACTAATAATCTAACCCAGGCAAGTGAAGCCATCCACTTGACTGAACTTCTCCTTACCCAACGTCACCTATTTACCTTCATTGTTTCCTAGTTTAAGCCACTTAGTCTTCTTGAAACTATTTCTCAAACCATTCTTGCACCGTGAACTCACAAAACTCGAAATATTCATTTATTTTGGTACCACTTTTTATCAAGGAAACTCTAATCATTTACATAATATAAGTTTAGAAGAGTTTTACCCTCCCATTTGATTCAATGTTTTCCCATAGCCTTTCCCTTGCTTCTTAGGACAATTTCCATAAAAATAGTCAAAATAAATAGGGACTGGATACAACCATACTTAACTCCTTTTTCACCACATAACCAGCTACTAGCCTAAATTTTTACCCGCTGTAACACTGCTCGCGTACGTTGCACTAGTCACTTATGTTACTTACTTAGTGTACTCTACATTGGTAGGACCTTCACCAAAGCTCTCAATTGGCTTAGCCAGACGCCTCTTCATAATCTATAAGACTGATCAGAATCTGTCATAGTCTACTCACACAAGACAGATTCTGAAAGTAAATGTGGTAATTGCACAGCCTATAGCTTACTTGCCATCCCTGTGAAATCCTCATGAAAATACCCCTAGATCGCGTGGGAAATGTGGCAAGACATATAATACCCGAGAATGAAGCCCGGACTTCATTATAACAGATCCACCATAAATCAAACTTATATCTTCAAATAAATAATAGAAAATGATAGTAAATTTAATATATCAAAGAACTATACCAACTGTTCACGCTAGCATTCCTTGACTTCACGCGAGCATCCGACCTGGACGGGTGAGATGGTCGCTGGCATACCTTGACTTACTACGAATTTTCTCTGACTTGAAATATATTATAAGGAGCTTATACGAATAGGCGAGAAGTATGTGGTAGACTAATGAAGGACTTGCTGAAGCCTTTTCTACCTCTACAGGCGTTCTTCAAGGATGCCTCTTCACCCACTTTTTTCCCGGTTCCTAAATTTGGTGATGGCACTTATCCCTAATAACACCAGAGTAGTATTAGGGAGATATCTATACGGCCTTTTTGCATTTGCTGATGACGTTAATCGTCTGAATGAAAAAAATAAAAGGGTGCCAAGCCAGTGCAGACACTATTAACTACGAAACTAGTTCCAGTTGTTCCTGGCTCTGGTGAAATAGACGCAAGCAAGACCAAGGTGATGAGAGTAGTACGGCACACAGAGAGTGATCTCACTCACACCGAAGTCACTATTCACGGTGAGGAAATCGAGTAATTTAATCAGAATGTTTACCTGGGAAATGTGCTGATATCCCCAAATAATATCTCTAAAGGTATT
The DNA here is from genome assembly GCA_027921565.1 of Artemia sinica. Lineage (NCBI taxonomy): Eukaryota > Metazoa > Arthropoda > Branchiopoda > Anostraca > Artemiidae > Artemia > Artemia sinica. The sequence goes on along the minus strand of JAPEVW010000150.1, from coordinate 68,885 downwards.
TGACGGAGTCTGTCTCTTGCCACAAGTTACTGCGCTCTATTTGGAATGATAAGTTCCTTTACGACTTAACCATGCTTTAGTGATTCGGATGACAAGGTATAGAGGACACAATGATCCTAAAAGCCGGTGACAAACACCTACTGACGGCTTTAGAAACTAAATTACTCTGAAAACTTGCTGGAATCACTTACCTGGTTCGCGTATGTAACGAACGGCTCCTGTCGTCTCTAAACTACTCTTAAATCATCATGCACACCATCCAACTGCAACAGCTTTGATGGCTGGACATGTTCAGCGTATATCCCCAGACCAAATTCCCCAAGCAGCCTCGGAAGGAAAAATTAATGCCTCTTGCCCAAGAGGACGACCTCCCAAGCATTGGCGCGAAAACTTTTCTGATCACTTTTCTCAGTACTGGTAAGGACTGCGACAAGCAGGGAGCCATAACGAAAATACTGTCATGATGCCGTCAAAAGGGAAGCCCCAAATTGGCCAATCCGGCCAGATGTCAGGTTCAAGCATGAATCTATAAGACTTGAAGACAAAAGGGGTCTTAAGATTGAGCCAGTTCTCAATTATTAATCTAAGAGTGAAAAAAATATGTGAGAGGATATGTCGACGAGATTTTAACTTTCATCACCTTTCTTATAAAGGGGTTTGAATAAATTCATTAACTTTAGCAATTAGGCTAATGAAACGAGCTCCTAATACCTTTGCCCTTCTATTTCCATAGAGCTTGGGGGAGTTTCAGAAAATAAAAAGAAACAACTATGAGCCCTGCTGTTTGCTCTTGACAAGAGTTCAGAAATTCCCTACCTTTACTGCTGTGGAAGTGGAATCTGATTATGAAGAGGCACCACTAAGACAGCTATTAATTGGAGGGTTGAGATACAGCAAACTATTTCGTTAGACGTCGTAATAAATACATACCCCCCCCCCCCAACCTCCATAATGGTTTTTATTGGTCTCGTTCCCTTCAAAAACCAGTAGTAGGACAAGTATATGCTGTCTCTTATGGAATCTGGTTTAAATTTAACACCTCTCATCACGTTTGGTGAAAATTTTATAGGCACCTTGGGTAGATCTTACGATGACAAAAATTTGGGACCTCCGTCAAAGGAAGGGTCGGGTCGTGTTTGGACCCTGAACATCCAGAAAAACTGGAAGCCATCGCTAACTTTCCACTAAATCCTGTTATAAAATCGGCCATTATTTATGGAACAGTTGTTTAAGCCGCTCCCTGGCTCTACCCCTCAAAAAGTGCAAGATGAACTTTAGTTGAGAACATGTTCTGACAACAAGATTCAAGCTCTCCCCCCTTCGCCCTTACTGACAGGGTTAGAAATGACTCTGAAATCCAAACAGCACAAGTGAGACACTCGATTTTAGCTCCCACCTAGCTCTATTTATATCTGGAAGCCCATTCTGGTTAAGGTCATGATAACGATAATGAAGGAACTCCTCTTCTCAGCAAGGCAGGAACGGGTCTGGGCTTCAAAATTTACAAATAGAAAACTTACTGTTAATCTCAATATGTTTCGCTGAGATCCGAAAATCCTTCTGAAAAGTGTCTTATGACAACAAGTTAGAGTTTGCCTTCCTCTCCCCCCGCACAGGTTGAATTGGTTCCTGATTTCAGAAAGGTAGGAATAGCACATTATATATTGCGTATAATTAAATTTGGTTGAGTTTCGATAAAGCATTCTGGTTATTGTTCTGATTGTGATAATTTAAGAACACCTCTTTCCTTCCCCAATGGAGTTGAGATCCAGTCCTTATTTCAGAAGGTAAAACTTGAACATCAGCTTTAACCTTTTCGCCGAGTTTTGTTACGATCCGATAACCTCTCTTTATAAATATCTTGGAAGATAAGGATTTCGGTGCCAAATACCCCCCCCCCCCCCAAGGTAAAAAAGGCTAATGACTCCCAGAAAGCATGACTAGCACAGTTACTTTCACTTCCAACCAAGTTTGGTTGATATGAAATATCGCCCTCTGATGAGTGTACTAACGGCGAAAATTCGGAGTTCCCCATCCTTTCCCTTGCCCAGCTAGGTAGGGTTGAGCCCTTGTCAAAAAATAAAAAAAGAAACAGCTAGAGGATTAGTCTTTTATCATCTTTTGTTAATGGCTGACAACCCCTCTGGTAAATTTTCTGATGACATTTATTGCACTTATATAGATCGGATTGGGTAAGAACACAACTTATACACATACTCTCACTTTCCTTTACAGTTTGCTGAGTTGTTACAACCCGTTCTGGTAGATGTCTTGAAGAAAAGATTTTAGCTACCTGTTTTCCCAAGAGATCTCAGAATGAGTGTAAAACCAAAAACGAAAGCTAGGACATTTTCTCTTACTTGCTTGAAGTGTAATTGATACCTGCTAGTCGTGTGCTAAATTTCCCGTTGACAATCCCCCCCCCCCTGCACACACTTTTATCTCGGATTAGATATAGATCTTTAAACGTTTAACTAAAACACCTATTGTTACTTTTCACAAGTTTAGATAAGATCCGACAGCTTCTTCTGTTAGGTATCCTCAAGAATTTGGGGACACCTCCCCCCGTTGGACTCCACCCGGACTAGACAAAACCCCAATGAGACACTAGCTTTTCTCTCCTATATAGTTTGGTTAGATCTGACTACTCATTTGGTAATACTGCCTATGACAAGAATAAAAAAAGCTTTCTCCTCCCTTACCTATGGATTTAATCGCAGTTGGACTTGATTCAGTCTACTCCTGGTCCCGAGCAACTTATGCATACAAAATTCGACAAATCTTGGCAAAATCCAAAATTTAATTGAAGAAACAACAAAAAGCCGAAATTTGGGGTTTTCAAATTGACCTTTCCAAATTTTTTTTTCTAGGAATCTAGAAGAGACGCAATGTTTTCAATCATTAGACTCTAGAAGACAGTTACGGGTTCCGTATGTGTTTGATATTAAGTTGTCCCTAAGTAGTTTATTTTTGAGGTAGGAGCGTGATGTGTTGCTTCTTGGATATACTAAATATGCTGAAAGAAAAAAATTCACTAGAAATTTTGCAAACTTTGGAGAATTAATTGTTTTATTTCAGGATCCTCAAGCAGGAATAAATTAGAAAAAAAAAAGAGAGACAATGTTGTTAGTCGTTGGTTCAAAGAATCTAACCCTGTAAATTTTGGGCAAAAGAATTTATTCTTGTTCTGATTATAAAAAAAAAAATGGGCTATTTTTTTAGATGATGGTTCGCCTCTGAGGAGGTTTGCGAAAGGATTGTTCCTGAAAATCCTTTCCTCTCTCATCCTGCCTTTAATAGGGATGAAATTCCATCTTCTATGTTCGTGGATATAAGGAAAATGTTCGATACTATTTGTCTTTTGATTTTAAATGGATAATTGTCTAATTGTGACACAAGTCGCCAGGCTAAATCAATATTCTTGCCATATTTAAGTGATAGAGTTAAGTGTATTGATGGGGGCGAAGTTATATCAACATCTTCGAACCAGTCAAACCAGATTGGAGCACCCCGAGGTTCAATTCTAGGGCCTGTGTTGTTTTAATATAAGTTAATGATATTATTAATTCTGTTGAGGAGCCAGGGTTGACCCTTCTCTTCGCCAATGACACAGCCTGTAATGTTTTCATTTTGATTGGAGACCTATTGATTTCTTTATTGTTTTTTTTTGTTTTTGTAAAACGAACCTCTTTCTCTACCAGATATTTCTATAATACTATATATTATATACTGCATAATATAATATATATTATATATATTATATTATATATATGTATATATTATAATACTATAATACTATATATTTTTATAATTAGTGTATTGTGAATCTATCATAGAAAAATCCCCTGACACTGCTCCTCCCCCCACCACTGGTTTAGAAAATGTTGCTAGAAATATTTATATTCCCATTCTAATTTACATAGAATCTTTTTTAATATTTTTACTTTTGAAAGGCAATTGGAGCAGAACCTCGTTCAGCACAAAAACTTGGATGGGCTGGTGACTCCTTTAGCTAATCGTAAACATGTGAAACTTTCAAATGAGCCTGTTCTAGAAACATTGGCGGACCAAAAGGCTCAGATGATGAGGTTAAGGAACCTATTGAAGGTACTTTTGTATTTACAAAAATGTAGATATAATAATAATAATGCTATAGACATACTCATAAATCTATCAAAGATAAACAACACAGATGTGTCATAGTAAGTAAAAAGAAGTCTATAAAAAAAAAGAAAATGAAGTTAAGATGACAGGACAGCAAAATCAGACAGTAGATAATGGCGGGTTTCAGCAAAGAGAAGGGCCCTCGTACAAATAAAAGGAAATCTAATAAAAAAAACCAAAGCAATTCAAAACCTTAATTGCTTTTCAACGTCTTGCTTTGTTAAAACTCATTTTTATCAATTGTATATTTTGAAACACCCTACTGTCTTCTAAGATTTCATATAATTGTTGATTGTTATAAATTCGTCTTTAACCCCACATTATATATCTCACAATCCACACATGCAAAATTATCGTCTATTTAACTTCAGATTTGTAAAAAAAAATTGTATCATAACCATTGCCATATCCAGGGTGGATACCGGGTTTGAACCCCCCCCCCCCTCCCCCCTCTTCTATCGCAAAACACTTCTTCGACTTGTCAATGAGTCTAAATATTCACGTAAAAGACAATTTCTCCTAAAAAACTTAAAAATGTTTCTTTGCCTCTTAAAATCAGGTCCCCTTAATCCAAAGACTCCCTTAAATTTGCAAATACCTAGAATTTACTTTAATATTCCATTTTAAAATAGTAAATGTATCGCGTTTTTATTTGTGTAATTATAGTGCTTGTATTATGTTTATGAATTTTTATTGTGTTTTATTTGGCATTTTCTGTCTTTTTCTTTTTTTATGCACTATTTTCCGCTTGCCATTGTATTTACAACGGGTCAGCCATAAATTCAATTCAATATTAACGCCTGAAGATACATCAAATGGATTTGTTTTGGATGAGGAACGTATAGTATTCATAACCTTAATAGTTTTTTTCTTCGTAGTTTTTAGAAAGAAAAAGAGCGAAAAGTTTTTTAGCCGTAACATTTTTTTACAAATTTTTCTCTGTTTCTTTGAGGTTAAAAAAACCTTTTTTATATTTCCTAAATATCTAAATAATTTGTTGTAGCAAACATATAGCAGTCATTCCACGTATATAAAAATGAAAATATAGAAGTATGTAACTTAAGTATTTTATTTGAGGCATATTAGTACTAAATGTTCTGGGTTCATTAAAATTGTCTAATTCTTTAATAAAATACTCTATCTCTCTCTTTAAGTTCTAAATAGTACCTTAGATCATGCTATCTTTTCATTTTCGTATACTAAAAATAAAGTATATAACAACGAGTAAAACTTTTAATTAAGGCAATGAAAAAAAAAAGTCCGAAGATTTTGGCTCCATGTCCGAAAAAACATTATCAGGAACGAACATCTGGCTGTAAGCCTGGATAAGCCCCTTCACATAAGGGAACATATTAAGAAAACAATTCTTACTTCATAATATGTAGAATAATCATAGTTAACGCATTTTGTATGGGGGGGGGGGACGTTTATCTTCACTTCTTTCATTGTTCTACAATTTTCTTAAAACAAATTCCTGAAAAGTAAGCATGGATTCCATAAACGTTTTTCTCCGTTTTCAAATATAAATTAAACACTATCAGTACCATCTAATTATTTCTCATACCACATTGTAATTGAAAAATAGTGAGAAATTAGGTTAGGTTAGATGGGGGTTGGGCGTTTATTTGAACACGGCTTTTAAGGCAGAGAGTAGACTCGAAAGAAATTAGAAATGTGGTATAAGAAGTGCAAAACAATGAAAGAAGTGAAGATAAAGGTTCCCCCCATGCCAAATGTATTAACTATGATTATTCTGCATATTATGAAGTAAGAATTGTTTTCCTAACATGTTTCTTTATGTGAAGGGGCTTATTTAGGCTTATACCAACACCTGAAACACATGGAAACAACCGTTAGAGCCATATTTTGTCAAAGCTAAATTTTGATTGAATTTTAAATGTTTGTTTCCCTAGTTTATACGAGACGCAAACGATGCCAGCCAAAAGGAAAATGTGTCTCCCGTCAGATCGACAGCACCAATGATGCAAAGCACTCCACTTATTCCTGTAAATCCTCAGAAAAATGTATTTGAAAAACGCTTCAAACACTTGCAGTCCATTGAGAATATGTCGCCCATTAACCCAGTACGCTCAGATTTTAGCCTGAAGACTCCTCTCAATATAAATAAGTACGTGGAATCAATTGGAGACACTTGTAAGGGAGAAACACCTAAAACATTGTTGAAGACTCCATATCGCACGCAGAGTATGAGAGCCGTTACAAGTAGATGGTCGACAGCTATTGAACAAATTGAGGAAGAAACTGAACTTGAGGTAAGTTTTGAAGATGAGTGACATTAATTAAGGAGTCCAGAGTCCTACCTGTTTGGAGGCTGTACTGCAAAAAAAGTATACAAAACACTGCAGAAAAGCGATATCATACTAATTTTGATTAGTCTGTGTTCAAGTTTGATAATCAAGTGAGAAATAAAAATTTTATAAATAGTAAGCTTCAAAAGCAACCCGTTCTTTAATCATGTAAGGAAAGGAGTAAGTTCATGTTTTTATGTTGTTGTTTTTGCCGGGAGGGGAGAGTAGATTGAAGTTACTATTTTGTGATTTGAATTTTCGGGTACTGTGTCTTATGACCTTGTTTTGCTTAGAATAAATCTATCTATCTATTTAAACAACTTATGTAACGTAACTTGGAGTGTTGGTAAGCTGCAGTAAGCCTAATTGCTAATATCAGTTTGATCAGAATTTTACAAATTTATTCAATCTACTTTATTCTTGAAAAAACAATTGCTTTGTCCTTGTTTTTTGTGGGATTAACTATAGTAAATATAATAAAGTTCTACTTCAGCTAACAGAAGGCTGAGTGGGACACAGTCTCTCTCTCCATTATTTTCGTTAATTGTTTGTTTGAAGAGCCGTCGATTGTATATTTTAAATAATTTTTTAGATTTGTAAAATGATAAAGTAAAAAAATATATAAAAGATAAGAATTTTTGTTAGATAAGTCTATAGCTGACGCAATTTCTTGATGCCGCCAAGGGTCACCGTAAAGGGTGATTTTGACGCAGTTTTTATCCCCTTCCTTGCATCTACGCGTTCTAAAAAAAAAAGAAAGGCTTAAGCTTCCGTGGATTTTATTTTTACCTATTTAAATTCTCAAAAGAAGTCAATTTATTTTTTACTTTGCCTAGCTCCACTCTAGGTGACATGTTTTTGGTTCTATAACTGATGTTTCAGTGTTTGTCAACTATAAATTATTGAATTTAATGTAATTTTCTTTCTTAGATTCCCTCTGGAAATTTAAATGCTGATACATCAAGGCTAGCAGTTAGAGGTTTGGAAGATTTAAGCCGACATCTTGGACCTTCTTCACCTTACGAAGGGGAACGCTCTCTTTTTTCTACTTTTATTAAAGACAAAGCAAATAAGGGTGTTTTCAAAGAGCCAGTTTCTGAAATTTTTACCGAGCTTGAAGAGATTATGGCCTCTGTTGAACGAATGTTCCCTAAGGAAAATGATTACAAAACAGTGTCCAATGGTAAATTACTCTTTTTTGATTGTATCAGTAATTTATGTGTCAAGAAGCCAGTAATTCCTGATTTTTTTTTTTTACCTGCAACCTTCTGTTTGTCTGTCATTTTAGAATACCCTGAAAACTGAATTACCCTGAAAACTTTCTTTTTTCTTTGTACCAAGAAGTATTATGAAGAAATCCTGGCCAATATTTCTTGAAACTAAGTCAAACCACTGATAGTAATGAGCCATAAGTAAAGAGGGACCCTTGTAAGAGTTATCAAAATTCGGAAATGTTAACCTAATCTTTGACTTCAGTAAACTTGATTGTTTTGAAAGCATTTATTCCTTGCCCTTTTCTCTCTGCCACTTTCTGCCTGTCTTTCTGTCAGATTAAAACCACTCTTTAGCTACCATGAAAATACTTTATTTTTCATATCAGTAAAGGGTATGAAAAATATATGCCCAAGAAAAATGAGGTGAAGCTATTTGTTGTTGCTTTAATGATCTCTTTTAAACCGTGCACAGTAAAAAAGGATAAGTGAAGAGCGAGGCTTTTCAATAGAAACTGGACAGGAGCGTTCAGGATTTTGTTCGGGCGGAGATTTTACAGAAAATTAAAACAAAAATCCATTTTTTTTTTATATGCAGTTTGCTAGTCGGACAAAAATTCAGAGGAAAGGTGGGGGTCAAAATCGGTAAGACCCCCCCCCCCTCCTGGATACGGCCCTGAAACTGGCAGTCTAAAAATCAGAATTTTGATAGCATTCTTTACATCAGAGGAATCTGAATTTTATGCCAATACTACTGCTAACAACTCACTTCAGTACCAAGCTACCTGAGGCATATACCACCAAGCACGCTCCTCCTTCATCCTTATTTTTTTCTTTATTATGTTTTTATGCTTACTTATGTTTTATGCTTACTAAAAATTTATTAGTATAAAAACATTTACGATATTTTAGAAAATTGGAAAAATACCCCATAAACAAAATTTGATTTTAACTTCAATATACACTATGAAATTCAACGTGTCTGAGAACCCTAGAATGGAGTTTTGCAAGCTATTATCAACAGAAATAGGAGAGGCTCATTATCTTCGTCAAGGGTGAAGATTGAACCAGTGGTTTGACTTTCGAGCGAGGGTATATTCAAATATAAATTTAAACTTTAGTTTTTTTTGTAAGTAATAAAAGATGCGGAAGTCTAAATTTGTCTTTTTTTTATCAAACCCCACTTGAACTCCACTCAATGACATATTAATCTTTTCCTTTAAAGTTACTTTTACTTTAATGTCATCGATATAAATTTCAATCTTCAATTATTTTTTTTAAATTTGGGTAACCAAACATAATTGATTAAAACAAAATATACTACTACAAAACCGAAAACTAACCTTCTCGGTTTTGTAGAGCGTCTTTCCGTCAATAGGGCGCCGCTTCCACCGTGGAATTACCTTAATAACATGCACAAATTATTTTTCTTAAAATCTTGGTCTCGAACAACTACACAACATCCATCATCCCTAATCAACCTGAATCAACCCTAAGAGGAGTAGAGGTTCAATCCAGCTTTCTATGGCTATAATTGGAGAAAGATTGAGATGGTAAGGGCACATTCTGCGGATGAAGGATGACATATTGCCGAAGATTGTACTTTTTGATCAACCGTCTAGGGCTACACGGAAGGCAGGTCGTCCGTAGTTGCGGTGGGAAGATGTCATAAAGAAAGATTTAAAGGAAATGGGGAACTTTTTGGGACGGTGTAAAGAAGGAAGCTTTGAATAGATCGGGATGGAGGAGGAGCGTGATTTGAAGATTTCCTAGATCTTTTCCAGAGAAATTGCTTAAGGATTGTTCTGGGTACCTGGCTGACTGACCGTATTCCAAACAATAGGCTATACGAAAAATGTGGTTCAATACCGCTCTCTAGGGCTATAATGAAAGAAAGCTTGAGGTGGCTAGGGTACGTTTTTCGGATGAAGGATGACAGATTGCCGAAGATTGTTCTTTTCGGCCAACCGTGTAGGGCTAAACGGAAGGCAGGTCGTCCGCAGTTGGGGTGGGAAGATGTCATAAAGAAAGATTTAAAGGAAATGTGAACTTTTTGGGAGGGTGTAAAGAAGGAAGCTTTTAAAAGATCGGGATGGCGAAGGAGCGTGCGTAGCTATGTTGGCCTCAGGTGCCTTGGTGCTGCGGTGAGTTGTTAGCAGTAGGAGTAATAGAAGAGGAGTAGAGTGTAGTGTTATTTTTGGCATAACAGTGCCATATTTTTGCCATTTTTGCTCCAATACAGCACTACTTGCCTTGTTAGTGTCAAAAAGTTATCAGACAAGAATTTTGAGTTATCTCTTCTGTTTAGAACCGTCAAACAGCTAACTGTGGAGCTTCTCAGCTACTGAGTTCACACTGCTGCGTGGTAGTGTCTTTGCCCCTAAACATACATGTACTCTACGAAAATTACCGTTGACTGCATTTCATTTATTCAGTAATGCTAACAGTTATGCAGTCTTGCTTAAGTGTAAACCAGCTATTACGTGAGAAGTCAGTGAATTTTTTTGGAAGAGAGGGGGTCTCAAGCCTCAAAATTTCATGTTAAGACAAAACTTTCAAACCGTCCTGTTACTCCCTTTTATTTGAAGGGATATACTTTGGCTGTACTGGGGATTATACCGAGAGGACAATACCACTTAAATTCTGGATAAGCTTGAACATTGTGTAAAAAAAAAAGAAATTTATTTTAGAATAAAAAGTAATTTTTAAATGAAAGTAAAGGGTGTTAAAAATTAAAATAGTTTTAAATTATTCTTTTTATGCTATTAGGGTCGCCCTCCTCTTGAGTTCAGCTCTGCTAAAGTTTTCTTTCCTTTTTTCGCAGTGTTTCAGGAATGACGCCTCCAACACTAGATAAATATTGAAAGGCTTAAATGTTCTTTCACATTGCCTCGAGAATAAACGACAATTATTATTATTCAAATTTGCTTTAAATAGTAAATGCTTAGTTCAAGCATTTTCAAAGGGAATCAAAATAAAAAGTATACACTAACCAGTCTGAAATGCCTTGCCACTGTCAAATACCTTTGGGACAATTAGTCGAATTTGTGTGTGTTAAGAGAACGGGGAGGACTCCCTCTATTACTGCCAATTTATATTCGCGTTAAGTTTTATTATAGGTCTTTACTTCCATTTGAAAAACCTTTTTGTGAACAATTCTCACAGACGGACAGTAAAACGTTTTTCGAACGAAAATGATAAAATGAAGTTATTCTGTAAATTCTGTAATCTGATTGTAAGCAAATTTATCTAAATTTTGGTGTACAAATTTCAGAAGAAGAGTTCTTTTCACACCTATTTACCAATGAATATATAATTTTTCCTTTCCCTTAACCAACTCCAACCCCTGAATGTTTTCAGGCCACAAAATGGTCCTGGAGCAGTTCTGAACTCTGTTTCGACTCCTCTTCATAATTCTTGAGCATTTTTGACTGTAGTATATTTCATGAGAGAGAGAGAAAGATTGTGGTTTAAACAGTTCTTGGTAACGAACTGTTAAGTAAGGAGCAACGCGGGTCAATAGTAACCGAAACTCTAAACAACGGAATTTGGATATCAACAGATATATCAAAAGAATTGGCTTATCAGACTCAAACCAAATGTAATATTCATTAAGTTTAATTTTACCCATTTAAGGTTATTAGTCTGAGAAAATTTGTCTGCTTTTCGAAAAGGGGGGGAAGCACAGCCTAAAAGTCAAAGAATCTTAACGAAAATCACATCGTAAGATTTAGCGTATGAGAGAACTGTTCATGCTCTTATCTGCAAAAATGTGGAAATTTACGTATTGTTTACGTATTGCATCTGTTATTGGGAAGTTTGCATGTATTTTTCTTCGGGGCAGGGGGGGGGGAGGAAATTTTCAGGGGGGGAGAGAGAGAGAGAGACTTTTCCCTATGCCAAAATCTCTATGCGAAATTCTTGTCATTTGTCTTACTTTCCCTTTGTCAACTCAATTTTACGTGTGGAGATGTTAAGGGTAATTGTCTAGGGTAAATTTCTACCGGGATGGAATTGTCTAGCGGATCTTTCAGTGAAAGGGGGGATTTTTCCTTGGAAGTGGAGCCGGATTTCCCGTAGTTATTTAAATACTCATCAGAAATTAAATTAAGATAACAAGTTTTTTCAACTGAAAGTAAGGAGTAACATTAAAACCTAACACAAACTGAAATTATTACGTATTTAAAGGGGGTTACTCTCTTCTCAACACCTGTCTCTTTACGCCAAAGTTTGAATTTTGTCCCGGCAAAATTCAAAAGTTCAAAATTCTTTAATAACGACTCCTGAAATACAAGAGTTGTTTAATTAGAACAATAAGGAGCTTTTTTTAAATACTAAAAAAAAAACTTTAGTGAGGAGAGTGAGGTGTTGATTAGGGGGTAATCCCATTCATATACGTAATAGAGAGATAGATAAATAGATAGATAATTTATTTATGAGCTATACATAATGCTACAAAATACACCTGCGCACATGCCTAGTGACATAATTGAGCGCATTAAAAATTACAACAAATTATTAAATACCCTTAGCAATTTAAAAAAAAAAAAAAAAAAAAAAAAAAAAAAAAAAAAAAAAAAAAAAAAAAAAAAAAAAAAAAAAAAAAAGCCTCTCGGACAACTGCCCAAATACAAACAAGGTAGATAAAACCAAAGTCAACTCTCAGAGATAAACTTTCTTACCATTCTGCGAAACTGCTGGTAATCAGCGCACTCTCTAATATCCAGGGGAATATAATTCCACACCTTCGGACCAATGTGCCTCAAACTAAATCCTGCTCTAGTTGTTCGCCTAAACTCCTGTGAGAAATTGAACCTGAGTTATATCGGATATGAATGACGCTGTGAGTTAAGAGGGAAAATTCCATGGAAATATGATGCTAGCTTGTCAAAAACATAATTGTGACATATCTGGGATATTGCAATGAATTGAAGTTAATGTAAAGAAAACATTCCAGCTAATCCATAAAGATGAGTAACAGAAGACCTATTATCAATCTGAAAAAGTATTCTTATCGCTTTGTTTTGTAAAAATTTGAAGGGGTTTATAAACTGAAGGAAAAGTTGAAGCCCACACTGAAACACAATATAGAAAAAAAGGGTCGACCAGAGAAAAGTAAATTGATTTAAGTATATTAACCGGAAAAACATGGCGGAGACGGCACAGAATCCCAACATTCCTAGAAACTTTTACCGATAGAGTTTTAACATGTTCATGGAACGACAAATTCTCATCAATAATTATCCCAAGATATCTAAACTGTTGTACCCGTTTCAGTTCCACATTATTTAAATAAAGAGAAAAAACATCAGAATTGACTGAACCAACTCGTGAAAATAGCATATACTGGCATTTCCTCTCGATAATAGAAGAAGGTTTTGACAGTACCACTCTGAAGTAGTTGATAGAGTACTTTGGATGTTCAGGAAAAGCTGTGTTAAGTCTGAATGGGAAGAAAAAATAACAACATCATCAGCAGACATAACAATTTTGCAGATTGGAAGAAACTCAGGCAAATCATTAATAAAAAGAAGAAATAGGGTAGGACCCAAAACAGAGCCCTGAGGAACCCCACAATATACGGAAAATGACTTAGATCGGCTTCCATTTTTACTATCATGGTATTCAATTTTTCTTTCAGCATAGCAAGATGCAAAAAAATTCAAAGATTTTGAAGGAAATCCATATTTATTTTGTTTATTTAGTAAAAGACGGTGATCCACCAAGTCAAACGCCTTGGCCACATCCAAGAATATCGCCAAGGCGCCTTGACCAGTGCCCAGCACATTATTTATTTCAATTAAAAGCTGATGTATTGCTAGTTCTGCTGATTTTCCTTTATTGAAACCATACTGCGAAGGATGCAATATTTCAATATTTATGCATTACATAAATAATTTTGAAGTTGTTTATGAGCAATTTTTCCAAAATTTTACTAAAAACAGATAACAGTGAAATTTCTCTATAATTTGAAGGATCCGTAGAAGTACCACCTTTACACAAAGCTAATACATGGGTATTTTTTAAAAGATCAGGAAAAACTCCATTTAGTAAAGACAAATTAAAAATATGTGCCAACAATGGGGCAATATTAGGAGATATTTGTTTCACAATTTGTGTAGAAAACCCAAATTCATCCAATGAAAAACTTTGCTTTAGTTTCATTATATGTCTTTTAACCTCCTGGGTGCAATTCAGGAAAATCAAATGAGTTTGGTGCTTCATCTTCAACAACAAAATCAGTCGACTGACTCTTGCCTATTTGTACTCGATACAATCTTAGACCCAATAGAACTGAAATGCTTGCCAAAAATATCCAAAATTTTTTTTGGATCCGTCACTTTTGAACCATCAAGTTCAAGACAATTAACTCCAGAACTCGAACGATGATTGGGACGGATTTTATCATTGATTAGCTGCCATGTCTTTTTCATATTTGACTTATACTGTAAAAATTTATCGGAAAAATATTTTCTTTTAGCATATCTTATAATAGAATTCAGTTTATTTTTATAAGATCTATATTCCTCATAAAATACATCAGATTGGGCAGCCTGATACTGACGATGTTTTTTCCTTTTCATCCTAAGTGACGTCAAAATAACATCCGTAATCCACGGGTCAAATTTTTTTGAAAACTTTCCGCGCGAAAATTTAGTCGGTGCTGCTTGATCTCGGAGTTGCATCATATCATGGATAAATTTCGAAAAAGCATCATTAATATCATTTGAATCAAAAATGGGGGTCCTGTCTTTATTATCTACCAATTTACGCAAAAGCTTAAAATCAATCAATTTTTCTGTCGGTAAGAATTTTTATTTCCATCTTTTTTAAATGCAGGTTGAGATAAACCTTGGGCTACATCTAAAACAACACTAACTGGAAAATGATCAGACATGTCACATATACTAACAGAAGACTTTATCGCTTTAAAAGAAACACCAGAAAAGAAAATGTTATCCAGCAAAGTTGCAGTAGTCTTTGTTACTCTCGTAGGAAGCGAAATACTTGGAAAAAGGCCTGAACACAGCATAATGTTCAGAAACTCTTTATGAAAAGCCACATCTAAATTGAACAAATCAAAATTGAAATCACCTGAAATTATTACTTGTTTTTTACATCCACCAAGTTTTACAACTAGGGACTGAAAAATCTCAAAAAACTCTTTGGGGTTTCTTGATGGCAGTCTGTATACTGATCCAAAAATAAAAGGTTCGCAGCCAATGGGACGTAATTCAACAAGTAGAGTCTCACATAAACCTTCTTCCCAAACTGAAAAATCATCAAGTATATTAACAGACCAATCCTGTCGGACCCAAATTAATTGACCACCTTTCGCGCTCTCAGACCTACACCTTGAAACGGATTTCATACCCGAAAGGGACAGCATAGACATTGGAGACTTTTGTGACAAAAAAGTTTCACATACAGCTACAATATCTTTAGGAATAGAATTTAATAAAAACTTAAGTTCACTATACGCACTCTGCAACCCTTTGCATTAACATGTAATACCCTCATCGGGAATTCACATTGCTCAACTTCATTAGTTAAAGGGTCATCCGAAAAATCACAATCCGGTAGATTTCTCACATACTGTACATTTTTATCACTCCCTATTGAATCATTAAGTATCGCAGCTAAGTTTAAACGGGACTCCAAAAATGACTGAAATCTGTCCATATCACAAATAAACAAAGGAAAACCAAATCAAACTTCAATTATTCACAGTGAAGGTTCATTAGCCAGATTTAGAGTCTGAGCCACATCGGCTATTGTTTTGCATGGTAAAATTTGCGAGCCATTTTTCACTAGAATGATGCCTCTCATCGTCCACACATTCTTATTTTCAAATCTGTTGCGAGCAAGCTTGAAAACCTCCTGCCTCTCCCTAGTTAATGCTTCATTAACAAAGACGCGGGAACCCTTCAGCATTTTTCGATTGCGAAGTATTTCGACTGCTGCAGATTCTGAAATCAATGTAAGTTCGATAGGGGCTAGAGCTTGATCACTAGCTCCTAGACGTTTAGCCCCCTTAATGATCGATTTTTCAAGCTGAAGTCCCATTTTCAAATTTAAACGATCAAGAACTTTCTCAACTAGTACCGAGAGATCACGGGCAGTTGTCTCGACACCAGCAACAATGACTTTATTTAGAAGGGCAGACTGACCTAAATGGTCTAACTTCGGCTCAAGTTTTTCAAGCTTGGACTCGTTTTGAACAAGTTTCACTCGTAAATCCTTGAGAGCCTTTTCAACCTGCTCAAACTTCGACTGAAACTGCATCTCAATTGCTTTATACACCGCTTACGTAATCATGTCTAAAAATTCGTTTTTAAACTGCGACGGAGATATATCTAACTTGGAAAACTCTTCATCCACTTTTTTCCGGATCTTATCTTCTACACCGCTTCGCAATTCCTCCAGATCAGTCTGTAGAGATAGCACGGATTCAGATAAGTCATCTGGCAGTGCATCCGAATCTTCGATACAAAGCTTAATCGCTCTTTGTACATTTTTTCTCCCATCTTTTACCGCTTCTGAATAATTTATCGAATAGCGCCAAATATTATCAGACGTCACGATCTTGCTTTCGTCCGTTCCATAACAGCTAACTTCATAATTGAATCGACCGTCACGAAAAGTAATCACTCTCTTAATTTTGCACGGCCAAAGTTTGTAATATTTAAACTGCGCAAATACGCGATCACCCGCTTGCATAGCTGGAGGGAAAATTCACTCCGAAATCCAATCTTAAATACGCCGGGAATTTCAGCCCGACAGCTAATCTTGAAAGCTTGTAATGAATATCCTATTATAAAGAAAAACTTGCCATACAGGTTTGTAAATCATTGGCAGCGCGCTAGCTCTGCCTCAGTAAAGAGTGATGTGGGCACAGTGTGTTTTTTTTCTCCATACCGGGGCACTTCGTATCGAAGGAGTTGTCATAGAAAGTTCCAAAAGGGCTCATTCGATTGCAAACTGGAGTGGCTAGTGCCCTTTTTGATAGTCGAAAGTGATTGGAGGGCAACTAGCCCCCCCATGCCTATCATTCCCCCAAACACATCCAATCAAAATTTTGAGATAGCCATTTTGTTCAGCATAGTTGATTTCCAGATAAGAAATATCTTTTTGAGGAGGACACTCCCCCACAACCCTCGGAGCAAGGGTTTTAATTTATGCCCTGGGGGCATATAAAATTTTTATTGAAGGCGTTGTCGTAGAAAATTCAAAAAAGGCTCATTCAATTGGAAATTCAAAGGGCTAATGCCCTTTTTAATAGTTGAAAGTGATTGCAGGGCAACTAGCCCCCCCACGCCCATCATTCCCCCAAACACATCCAATCAAAATTTTGAGATAGCCATTTTGTTCAGCGTAGTTGATTTCCAGATAGAAAATATATTTTTGAGGAGGACACTCCAACAACCCTCGGGGCAAGGGTTTTAAGTTATGCCCTGGGGGCATATAAGGTTTTTATAGAAGGTGTTGTCGTAGAAATTTCAAAAAAGGCTCATTCGATTGGAAGTTCAAAGGGCTAGTGCCCTTTTTAATAGTCGAAAGTTATTTGAGGGCAACTAGCTCCCCCCCCCCCACAACCATCATCCCCCCAACCACACCCAATCAAAATTTTGAGATAGCCATTTTGTTCAGCGTAGTTGATTTCCAAATAGAAAATATCTGTTTGAGGAGGACACTCCCCCACAACCCTCGGGGCAAGGGTTTTAAGTTTTGCCCTGGGGGCATATAAAGTTTTTATAGAAGGCATTGTCGTAGAAACTTCAAAAAAGTCTCATTCGATTGGAAATTCAAACAGCTAGTTTCCTTTTTAATAGTCGAAAGTGATTGGAGGGCAACTAGCCTGGAGGCATATAAGATTTTTGTAGAAGGCATTGTCGTAGAAGCTTCAAGAAAGGCTCATTCGATTGGAAATTCAAAGGGCTAGTGCCCTTTTTAATAGTTGAAAGTGATTGGACGGTAACTAACCCCCCTCTCACGCCCACCTTTTCATAGGCAGCGCACTAGCGCTGCCTAAGTAAAGAACAATGTGGGCACAATGTGTTGTTTTTTGGGTCTTTTTTCTCCATACCAGGACACTTCGTATCGAAGGAGTCGTCGTAGAAACTTCGAAAAAGACTCTCTCGATTGGAAATTGGAGTGGCTAGTGCCCTTCTTAATAGTCGAAAGTGATTGGAGGGCAACTATCCCCCCCCACGCCCATCATTCCCCCAAACACGTCCAATCAAAATTTTGAGATAACCATTTTGTTCAGCGTAGTTGATTTCCAGATAGAAAATATGTTTTTGAGGAGGACACTCCCCTACAACCCTCAGGGAAAGGGTTTTAAGTTATGCCCTGGGGGCATATAAGGTTTTTATAGAAGGCGTTGTCATAGAAACTTCAAAAAGGACTCATTTGATTGGAAATTCAAAGGGCTAGTGTCCTTTTTAATAGTCGATAGTGATTGGCGGGCAATTAGCCCCCCCCACGCCCATCATTCCCCCAAACCCATCAAATAAAAATTTTGAGGAGGACACTCCCCCACAACCCTGAGGGCAAGGGTTTTAAGTTATGCCCTCGGATTATATAAGGTTTTTATAGAAGGTGTTGTCGGAGAAACTTAAAAAAAGGCTCATTCGATTGGAAATTCAAAGAGCTAGTGCCCTTTTTAATAGTCGAAAGTGATTGGAGGGCAACTAACCCCCCTCTCACGCCCAGCTTTTCGCCAAACACATCCAATCAAAATATTGAGATAGCCATTTTGTTCAGCGTAGTTGTTTTCCACATAGAAAATATGTTTTTGAGGAGGACACTCCCCCACAACCCTCGGGGCAAGGGTTTTAAGTTATGGCCTGGGGGCATATAAGGTTTTTATAGAAGGCGTTGTCGTAGAAACTTCAAAATGGCTCATTCGATTGGAAATTCAAAGGGCTAGTACCCTTTTTAATAGTTTAAAGTGATTGGACGGTAACTAAACCCCCTCTCACGCCCACCTTTACATAGGCAGCGCGCTAGCGCTGCCTAAGTAATGAACGATGTGGGCACAATGTGTTGTTTTTTGGTTTTTTTTTTCTCCATACCCGGGCACTTCGTATCGAAGGAGTGGTCGTAGAAACTTCGAAAAAGACTCATTCGATTGGAAATTGGAGTGGCTAGTGCCCTTTTTAATAGTCGAAAGTGATTGGAGGGCAACTAGCCCCCCCCCCCACGCCCATCATTCCCCCAAACACATCCAATCAAAATTTTGAGATAGCCATTTTGTTCAGCGTAGTTGATTTCCAGATAGAAAATATGTTTTTGAGGAGGACACTCCCCCACAACCCTCAGGGCAAGGGTTTTAAGTTATGCTCTGGGGCTTATAAGGTTTTTATAACCTTATAAGGACACTCCCCTACAACCCTCAGGAAAAGGGTTTTAAGTTATGCCCTGGGGGCATATAAGGTTTTTATAGAAGGTGTTGTCGTAGAAACTTCAAAACTGGCTCATTCGATTGGAAATTCAAAGGGCTAGTACCCTTTTTAATAGTCGAAAGTGATTGGAGGGCAACTAGCCTGGAGGCATATAAGGTTTTTGTATAAGGCATTGTCGTAGAAATTTCAAGAAAGGCTCATTCGATTGGAAATTCAAAGGGCTAGTGCCCTTTTTAATAGTCGAAAGTGATTAGAGGGCAACTAGCCCCCCCCCCCACGCCCATCATTCCCCCAAACACATCCAATCAAAATTTTGAGATAGCCATTTTGTTCAGCGTAGTTGACTTCCAGATAGAAAATCTGTTTTTGAGGAGGACACTCCCCCACAACCCTCAGGGCAAGGGTTTTAAGTTATGCCCAGGGGGCAAATAATGTTTTTATAGGAGGCGTTGTCGCAGAAACTTCAAAAAAAGCTCATTCGATTGGAAATTCAACGGACTAGTGCCCTTCTTAATAGTCGAAAGTGATTGGATGGCAACTAGCCCCCCCCCCCCCCCCCCCACGCCCATCATTCCTCCAAACACATTCAATCAAAATTTTGATGTAGCCATTTTGTTCAGCGTAGTTGATTTCCAGATAGAAAATATGTTTTTGAGGAGGACACTCCCCCACAACCCTCAGGGCAAGGGTTTTAAGTTATGCCCAGGGGGCAAATAATGTTTTTATAGGAGGCGTTGTCGTAGAAACTTCAAAAAAAGCTCATTCGATTGGAAACTCAACGGGCTAGTGCCCTTTTTAATAGTCGAAAGTGATTGGAGGGCAACTAGCCCCCACCCCCCACGCCCATCATTCCCCCAAACACATTCAATTAAAATTTTGATATAGCCATTTTGTTCAGCGTAGTTGATTTCCAGATAGAAAATATGTTTTTGAGGAGGACACTCCCTGAGTAGACCTGACAAGTATGCTGATGTATATTCCTTTTTTTTGAGATGATAATGCAAGGAAAAGGATATGGGGATGGGAAAAACTTCTTAAAAACTACAAAAAACAAAACAAAAAACAAACATCAAATAATAAAAAAAAAATGACAAAAACAAGAATTTTCTTAAAGCTATCAAGGAATGCTTAGAGAAGGAGGAGAGATCCAATCTGCGTGCAGTTTGCAACCCATAACCTCGTTATTGCCTAGAATTAGTTTATAATATTTGCTTATTTAAACATAAATCTTATTTATTTCCCCTTGGTTTCCTATTTTCATTTACCTTTATTCTTGTTCTGATGCGTTAAAATTGGTGCCAATGCCATTAATTGTGAAGTCAATTAGTGGAATGTAAAGTACATATTCTCCCCCTCCCTAATTTCGGGACGACCTGCTTTTCGTTTGGCACCATATTGATGGCCAAAAAATACAATCCTTGGCAATTTGCCAACCTTTGTCCGTAAAACGTGGCTGAGCCATTTTCTACCTTTTGTCATGATAGCCCTGGTTTAATGAAACAATTTATTATTAACAATTTATTAATGTAATAATTACTTATAGGTGTACTAATACTTATATTTCATATGGATTTAAGTTAGTATCCTTTGTAACCTACTTGTCTTTTCTTTAGCCAAAAATCCCAAAGAGGCAGCAGTTTTAAATGCAGCGGCTGAGATTGAAGATATACTCACTGATTTGGTCAAAGTAATTAAAGAAGAAGGACATTAAATTTCTGACATCGTATTTAGAAAAGTGTGATCTAATTAATTTGTTTTAGAATACGAAGACGTAAGGTTTCAATAAAACCAACGGGGTAAGCCCAAGAACACTACAGAAATGGAAAATATTTTGGATTGTCCTAAGCACTAAAAAAATTAGAACAAAGAAATACAAATCGACAAAGAAAAATCATATCATATATTCCACCAAGATCCCATAGAAGATCCGTCAAGGTTTCTCAGGCCTCATCCTAAGGTCCCAAAACTAAGTAAGCTGTTACCAAAATAACAGCGAAAGAAAACGGACTCTAAAACCCAAGAAAATGCATTAATACTTAGCTTTAAAATTGGAATTGTGTTTAGGAGGTGACCCATTTTTGAATAATGTCGATAATTGACGATAATTTTTATTCTACGCCTCGCATTAAGTTTGCTGTTTAGCTGCTGTTGATGGTGGTTGCATGGTCACACCTTAAACAACAACCTGCATAAAATCTTTCGATTTTTTTTCTTTTTCATACTTGGCCAATACAAGCTTTAAAATTTTCCCTATTTTACGCCTATTTTATCGTGTATAAATAGAAAAAATAAATTGAATTAAAAGGATAAATTCACAATTTCGTCACCATGGCCTTTGTTAGATAAACTGAATATTACAAACAATTAAATAGTAAGTTGCGATAAAGTCTAAAAAAGGAGGAAAAACAAAAATGTAGAGTTTGGCGTTGTTCATCGGTACCAAAAGTGGTAAAATGGCCAGTGGGGTATAACACCAGACGTCATATAAATGGAAGAACTGGTAATAGATCGGAAAATGTTTTGCCAACCGTTGTTTCATGTTATTTTTGAAATCCAAAGACATGTTTCATGTTACTCCTCCAAAAGGTGCCTCCGAAACTTCTCCAATAAGGCCCTCCTCCAGAACTGGACATCTGTATTGGCCATACTCAGAAATAAACTAAAAAACGTTCTCAATTCTTTTTTTTAATCTTTTAATACCAATTTTGAAACCTTGTATTTTGTGAATATCTTACAGTAAATTCGCTGTGACAAGCAGAATATCTTAAATAACGAGTCTGACATTTGCGAGAACTGCCTCTTTGCCGTTAGTCTTCTTTTTTATGTTTGTTTCTGATTAGATGTGATATTTAATTAGTGCCGTATTGTATCACTTTTTTAAGATTTCAGTTACTGTTTTGATTCAATTACTTAAACATTTTTCATGCTATTTCTAAGACACGACCTTTAGAGCAACTTTTGGAATTGAAATTAGTGATCCTTTGTTACGGCGAAGTGGTTCGACTCTACTTTGTGTATTTATAATTAGATACGTTGTTGAACTTGCTTAAACTTCAATTCCTTCTTAGACAAAGATCGTATACCTACGGTAGTTTTATTGAATAGACTTGTGAAGGTGTAAAAGACAGATAAGGATTACTAGTGGGGAATTATTGGATTGAGGTTTGGGTGGAAGTTATTAACCGGAATGAATTTAAAAAAATTATCTATTTAAACATTCATCGCAAGCTGAGGGGGGGGGGATCCGAATTTAAAAATCAAAATAAGAAAAATGCAACGAGAAAAAAGAGTAACAGAAAAAAAAAACACAAATGAACTAAAGATAAGGTAAAAGAATATGGAATAAAAAGGCAACAAAAAATATATGTGAAAATTTGCTATATATATTAATATATAAAGAATATATATTATATATACTATATATATAAAGAATATATTTGCACATCAACTATGCCGAACGAATAATCATCCACTGAATATTTGGTCAAATCGTGCATCAATAAAAAGGTTTGAAGGCAGTATAGAAATGTCTTCAATCTTCTGAGATTTCTTGGGTGACTATCAAAGCATAAGCTTCGAATAGGGCTTTATTGAGGAGGAGGGCTCTCTCCTTGTCACCCACCAGGAGGAAAAAGGCCGTATAGCCACAGGAGTATCACTGAAAACCATATAAGGAGGTAAAAGGAAGGACAGGAGCTATTCGGATGTGAATATAGGATTATGGATTGGGTTGGATGTATTTGTCTGTGTGGAATTGTTAAAATGACTTTAGATCATTGTTTTTATATTTATATTTTTGGTAGATTTCCAAAGCAGAAGCTTGGAACATGGTAGGATGGCAGAATAGGTTCTGCCCCTATTTTGGCCATCCTCATGTTTTATGTTAAATAGAGGGATAAGAGTAAAATTAGTTAGGAGTTCGAAGAGTGAAAGCCACGTATTAACATTTTGATGTAAAATTTTAAGAGTTTGTAGTTAATATATTACTGTGTCTATAATTGTTTTGTTGTTAATGTTTTGATTTCGGTATTATTTTATATATATATATATTATTGGTCACATAAGATCTTTTAAGGCTTGTTTGTATCTTTTATATTTTTTTCAGACAATTCTGACTTATATTTAGTTTTTTTTATTCCTTTTTCGTTTTTTTTTATTGTTTTGTAAATCTAGTGCTTTGATCTAGGGCTTATTAACATGATTATGTACATTTTTGTAATTTTTGTTATATGGAGCTACTGGTTGCAATCGTGATGGGTAGCTTCAAAGAAGTAACTAGATATTTCTCTTTTAATTTTTACTAATTTAAAACCTAATGGGTAGCTAAGGTATCCCCGCCTAACCTAATTTAATTCGGTCTTCATCTTTAAGTGTTACGTAAATAGATATATGCGCCTTTTACAAACCTTTCCACTTTTATAAGACCAAGTCAACTCTATTTTTCTGATAATTAGGCTTTAGCTTCCTTTTTTTTGCTTTCTTTGGACAGGGTAAAATTTGATGTGGCAGGCACATTTTGTATTCATAAATAATGAGCTTTTTTTAAGCAACTATCTGGTTCCTTCATATTTCGGATCAGAGTCGAAGAATTCGCTTTTCCGGTTGGGAAATTTTTCAAAGGACTAATTTCACGCATTAAGGTTAAGGTTCTTGCCACCAAATTTAAAACCCATTTTGAATATTTGTCGCTATTTCGGAGAAATTTTGAATTTCTATAGAAAATTGAAAATTTGCAACAAAAGCATTAACAAAGCTCTTAATGGAGTTTTTTTTTTTTTTTTTTTTTTTTTTTTTTTTTTTTTTTTTTTTTTTTTTTTTTTTTTTTTTTGTACCTAAAACCATTCTCTTAGGCACAAGCAATTGAGTCAAGACCTCCCGAAAAATCTCTTTCCTTCAATAGGTACTTGACGGCTTAAAAAAAACTTATATCCCCCCCCCTCCTCGATTTACATCTTTTATGAATAATCATTTTAAAATAACAGTTGAATAATTTGAGTTCAAATTTTTCAGTTTTTCCTCGCCTCTATAAAATTTGAGTTATATGGCACACTGTCTCTTGAATTATTGCAGCCGATATTTTCCGTTTACTTTAATTTAACTCCTCTGAATTAATTTCGTCATCAAAGCAGATAAAATATTTCTTAGAATAAGAACAACAAAAATGTGGTAAGCTCTATACTAGCACACAATTGACCTGACAATTCAAACAGGAATTTCCCTGATTAGAGCTTCAATCAGAAAGCCGAAATAGTGAAAATGACATACCCAATAACAAGTAGATTAAATATACCTCCTTCTTTACATTGTTTTGGTAACCGTAGTTTTATTTTAGTGATAAGAGAGTTAGAAGATTTAACTAGAATGAAACTGAGGATATTTGTTCTTTTTTGCGATGGTTTATTATTGTAGTGCTTCACTTATTAAAAGTGCTAAAGCATTTTTCTTATGATATTTTAAATCATAAATTGCCTGATCTAAAAGATTTAAAAGCGAAAATAGCTGATTTTTCAAATAAGTGACGATATTGATAACATAGGCCCCGTTCTTTGCTAGTCTGACTAGTAACATCATGTTTCTTAATGAAAAAAGGCATTGGGTTTATTAGACTAGGTTTCATATGATTTATAAAGTTGTTCTTGCTGATGTTCAAATTTATTTATATTCTCATCAGAAAAGCTGACTAGTAAAAAAAAAAAAAAAAAGAAAAAAAAAATGAAAACGGTAAATTTATAAGAAAAATGAAAACCAAGGCTCATAATCCACTAAACGAATGAGGGAAATATCTATTTCACTATTCTGTGTTCCCACCATTCTTTTTGACAAATGCTCATATTGACTTGGTAATTTTACTGTAATAGACCAGCCAAGGGTATCTATATCTAAACTGTGGGTCATAGCTGGGCCTTAGTCATTGGGAAGATGCAATATCCTATGTCAGGTACCATGCAGGGTAAACTTGTTTAAAAAACTGAATTTATTGACTCGGATGCAGAAAAAGTGACAAACTGTGAAGATCCGTGTAAATTTGGAATATAGGACCATAATGAGATAGGTAATAAATGCAACTTTTGAGGTGAACCGAGTCTGCGGTTTCCACAACGCCCCTTTCTGTGTGAACAGTAGGTTAGTGAAAAAAATACTAGTCAAATTTGTTAAAAAATGTATTGACAAAAAAGATTGGGCGAAAATGTTAACTTATGCATCAAAAATATGTTTTTTCTGTGTTTCTACGCTGATGCAAGATGAAAATAATAGTCTGATGAGAAAGCCTTAGATAAATAAATGATCTTATCAGTTGGTTTAAAAAAGGCTTGATGGTCGGTTTATAATAGATGTTATTTTGCGTTGCACATAAGAGAAAAATCACAAAAAAGGAAAAGGAAAGCCTTATATAAATTAAACACCTTAGCAATTTGATGAAAAAAAAGAGCTTGAGGTCGATTTACAGCACTATTTAAAATTTTGTCTAAGGGACCGACTTTTCAAATAATATTTTTGGTATTTTTTGTAATAAAGCTTAAATTTAATTTAAAAAGAAATCATATTAGAAAAGCATTAGAAACATAAAATACCCTAGATGTTTGATCAGGGAAAAAGGATTTGAGGACAATTGACAATAGGGTTGGTAATCTTGTATAAATAACTAGCCAAAAAAGTGATATTTTTTAGTGTTTCCTTGTTGTAATGACGCCTAAGTGAAAAAAAATATAGTCAGATAAGAAATGCCTTGAACCTAAGAATTAGGATGTTGACGACTTGATTAGCATAAATAGGTCAGGCTATCCTGTTATCTGTGTTTGTAATATTTAATTTTTAAACCATCGGGGATTGGCGGTAAGACCCGGTTTCATGATCTGCTTTACGGACGAAACGCCAAAAAAATCAGCCCAAAAAAGTTCCCTTATACTTTGATCAAAAACAATTTCAAGCAATTCATTGGATTGTACACTTTTGGTTAATTCTTTCAATAAAAACATGGAATTGTCAGATCGCCATCTATATAATTCGATTAAATCATGATTTAGCAATTTTTTTCATTGCTTGTATTTGTGATTTTCTCTGTCTATAAAAAAAAAAGACAAAAAAAAAAAAAAAAACATCTTAAGGAAAATCGGTGTTTTGTGCTTACGAATCCAGTGTGCCTTTAAAAAAAAAAAGAAATATTGTGTTTGAAATTTTTTATTGTTGTGCCCATTCCAGCTGTTTTATTTAACTTTGTCCGTCCGTGCTGGTGACAATCTTTGAATTTACTCAATGATTTTTAGTTATTTTAGTTGTTTGTAAAGTAATAGATTTTTTAAGACTATAATCATTGTTTGAGATAAAGAAAAAATAATTATACTTAAATAGCCCTTTTTTGTCTTTTTTAGCCACTTGTCATTGCCATCTTCTAAGTGTATTTAGTCCATATGTTGGAATCTTATAAGTTCTGATTAGTTAGTACTAGTAATTGCTATTTAGTCCTGATCAGTTCTAAATAAATATTTAATCTTAATGAATTAACAAGTTATTCTTAGTTTGTTATCAGTAAATCAACAATAGGTTGGCGAATCACACTATGGCAAAATACTCATCGGACAGAATACGGGGTTGTTGTTGAAATGTCTAAAATTTATTACACGCACTGCCTAATTAAGCGCTACCACTGACACGTTTTTTATACACGTATAATTTTTGTTTTGTTAAAATGTCTAAAGTTTATTACATACACTGTCTAAACTACACTGCTTCCAACAACATTGATTTAGTTAGAGGGAGGGTTTGAAAGAAAGGTTCATAGCGGTCCCTCTTCACAATATAATGAAATATACATGTCTAGTTATTGTGTAACAAATTTTTGCACAACGATATAGTTTTTGCGTAACAATTTAGTTTTTTTTCCTCTGCTATTGATTTGTGCTGTACTTAAACTTGTAACAGGGACAAGTTTTTTCCGCCTTACCTGACATTTGGAAATCAGATGTTTCTTGGGAATTAATAAAAAAAAAACTTCCCGAAAAAGAAGTTTTTGAAAGA
The DNA here is from genome assembly GCA_027921565.1 of Artemia sinica. NCBI lineage: Eukaryota > Metazoa > Arthropoda > Branchiopoda > Anostraca > Artemiidae > Artemia > Artemia sinica. Next base: position 41,777 of record JAPEVW010000150.1, on the reverse strand, counting down.
AAAGTAAAAGCTACTTTAAACTTAAGATCAACAGACACAAATACCTGTTAAAATTCAAACTCAAAACGACCAGAAATTAGTATTAAAGAAAAAATGAAACCCAAAACGAACAGAAATTAAATAAACAAGCATATAAAAAAACATACAACAAGTAATAATATAAGTGAATAAATAAATCTTAAAAGCGAGTAATGCTTAAATTGAATATGCAAATCAAGCTTAAAACGAAAAGAAGATATTTTTCTATTGAAGTATAAATGAAACCCAAACGAACGGAAATTAAATAAACAGTCAATGCAAACATACATACAATAGATGCTAATATAAATGAATATAAAAATCTTAAAACAAGTGAAACTTAAATTGAATATGCAAAACAAGGTTGAAACAAACAAATATCACCACAAACAAGAGTTTAGGTTTGACCTCCTTCTCTCTCTGTAAAAGTCTAAAAGGTACTGCGTTATTGGCGCTTTACTAAAAACGAATTTTATTGCGAATATTTTTATTGGGGTGTATGTACGGGTGTCGCCACTTATTGATGCAAAAATAGCGCAAAAAGGTTGCTATGCCACTTACTCGAAGGGGAGAACCCCTTGTCGGCCCCAATGTTAGTGGGATTCCCGCTCTTACCCCAACGGTTCTGCAAATATCGGGTTTGGTACTACCCGATTTACAGTATACCCTGTCCCCGGGTATGATAACGCGATCGAGTGGTCCAACGGCCACTTTCTAAAGACAAATGTACCCGCCTTGGGTTACGGCTAGAAAATCTCTTAACTCTCTCCTTGGAGGTAACAAACCTCCCTGTCAATATAATAATGACGGTACCTCGTAGCTCTATTCCTACCCTACCTGGGTTACGGAAACTAGTACACAGTTTGTAGAAAATACCTTACTTGTATTCTTCCAAAAGGTCACAATAGTACCACAAAAATATATATATCCCCGAATGGGGTCAAAACGCAGACTAAAAAATAATAATCTTTACAGCACTGTTCATATGGGTGGACCTTCGCTTGGCCCAGCCAATCAGCTACATCCCCATTCAAATCCAATTCTACCTCTTAGATTTATCTTTCAATGACTCCCAAACCAGGAAGTACAAAAATAGAACTTGGTTCAAAGCTTACTTATTGCGACACTTTAACTTATCAACGAGAATTTAACCTGTCTTTTAGAATTATACTATAAGCAAATGTAATTAAGAAAACGAAGACAGGTCATTTATCTGAAAGGAAAAGAAACAGGGGTGGAACCCCAATAATTCTCTTTTGTACTTAATATTGAAAATAAACATTAAAATTACAGTAAAATTTGAACTGGTAAGCTTTCAGCAATTAATATCATTATACATCAAATAGTCAGTTTAATTTATTAGTTCTTTCAAAAGTTATTCAAGACGAATATAGTTTCACTACAAACAAGAGTTTGGATACTGCCCCCTTTCTTAACTGTATAAACCTAAAGCCTACTGCGTCATTGGAGCTTCACTGAAAACGAATTATATGGCAAATATTTATTTTTCCAGTTCTTAAAGCATTGAAAATGAAATTAACTTACAGTAAAATAAAATCTTGAACTGATGGATCTTTCAACAATTAATATCATTATATATCAAGTATTCAAATTGATTTTGTTTATGCTTTTCAAAGACTGTTTAAGACATATATAGTTTTCAGTAAAGCGCCAATGACGCAATAGGTTTTAGACTTTTACAGTGAGAGAAAGAGGCGGTACCCAAACTCTTGTTTGTAGTGATTTTGTTCGTTTCGAGCTTGATTTGCATATTCAATTTACGTTTCACTTGTTTTAAGATTTATTTATTCATTTATGTTAGTATCTATTGTATGTTTGTTTGCATTGATTGTTAATTTAATTTCTGTTCGTTTGGGTTTCATTTATACTTCAATAGCAAAATATTTTTTTCGTTTTAGACTTGATTTGAATATTCAATTTAAGCATTAATAGCTTTTAAGATTTATTTATTCATTTATATTATTACTTGTTGTATTTTTTTTGGTATGATTGTTTATTTAATTTCTGTTCGTTTTGAGTTTAAATTTTAACAGGTATTTGTATCTGCTGATCTTAAGTTTAAAATGGCCTTCAATTTTTTTTGAAAAAATTTTTTCTCCGGAATTTTTTTTTTAAATTAATTTTTGTTCGTTTTTGATTGCAAAAAGTTTCAAGTTTTTAAAAATTCCTTATCTCAATATTAAATTTTTATTTCTACATCAAATGTTTATCAAAGTGTCAAAATTAGTATCAAAATTAGTATCAAAGTAACAATATCAAAGTAAAAAAATGGGTTTGTGTCAACCTCGGAGTTCTTATTATCTGATGTTTGAACTATTTTTAACAAAATGGTTATCTCAACATTTTATGGATGGGTTTGGGGAAGAAAGGGCGTAAGGGGGGGGGGGGGGAGCTAATTGCCCTTCGATCTCTTTTGACTCTTAAAAAGTTAACTAGAACTTTAAATTTTTAATCAAATGAGCCCTTTCTGAAGTCTATACGAGCATTCCTTCCATAAGAACCTCTGACTCTCAAAAACTGAACTAGAACTTTCAATTTCGAATAAAATGAGCCCTCTTTGAAGTTTATACGAGCACCCCTTCCATAAGAACCATATATGCCCCAGCGCATAACTTATAAACGGCTTGCCCCTGGGCCCTTGGGGCTATATCGATACCGGAGTTTTGGTTATATGAGTTTTGAACTATTTTTAACAAAATGACTATCTCAAAGTTTATATCGAATATATTTGGAAAAAAGGCGTGAGGGGGGGGGGGGGCTTGTTGCCCTCCGTTCACTTTTGACTCCTTAAATGGGCACTAGAACTCTTGATTTCCAATCAGTTGAGCCCTTCCAAAGTTTAAGCGACGACCTCTTCCATATAAAGTGGGAATAAATAAGATTGAATTTACATTCAATAAGAATTAAACAAACAATCATTGCAAAAAAAAAACAAAAAAAACATACAACAGGTACTAATATAAATGAATAAATAAATCTCAAAACGAGTATAGCTTAAGCTGAACATGCAAATCAAGGTTAAAACGAACAAAACTATTTTGCTATTGAGGCATAAATGAAAGTGAACTAGAACTTTCAATTTCCAATCAATTGAGCACCCTCTGAAGTTTAAACGAGCATCCCTTCCATTGGAAACATATATGCCTCCAGGGCTTAACTTACAACGCCTGCTCCCGGGCCCTGGGGTTTGTGTTGACACCGGACTTTTTGTTATTAGATGTTTAAACTATTTAAAAAAATGTTTATCTCAAAATTTTTATTGGATAGCTTTGGGGAAAAAGTGCGTTGCGGAAAGGGTGGGGGGGGGTAAGCTGCCCATGGATATCTTCTGATTCTTAAAAAAAGAACTACAACTTTCAATTTCCAATCAAATGAGGCCTCTCGGAAGTTTATACGAGCATCCATTCCATTAGAGATAAATATGCCCCCAGGGCATAACTTACGACTTCCCCCGGGCCCTAGAGGGGTTTTGTTGACACCAGAGTTTTTGTTATCTCATTGTTAAAGTATTTTTAACAAAATAGCTATTTCAAAATTTTTACCTGATGCATTTGGGAAAAAAGGGTGTGTAGGGGGGGGGGCCTAGTTGCCCTCCAATATCTTTTTAATCTTAAAAACTGAACAAGAACTTCCACAAAAATTAGCCCTCTCTGAAGTATATACGAGCATCACTTCCATAAGAACCATATATGCCCCCAGGGCATTACTTACAAAGCCTGCCCCCAGGCCTAGGGGGTTGTATCGACACCGGAGTTTTTGTTATCTAACCTTTTCACTATTTTGAAAAATGGCTATCTAAAATTTTTTATTTGATGCATATTGGGAAAAAAAGGGCTTGGAGGGGGAGGGGGTAGTGGCCCTCCGATCTCTTGACTATAAAAAAAAACGAACTAGAACTTTCAACTTCTAATCAAATGAGCCCTCTCTGAAGTATATACGAGCATCCCCTCCCTAAGAACCATATACACCCCCAAGGTATAACTTTCAACGCCTGCCCCTAGGCCCTGGGGGGCTGTGTTGACACAGGAAATTTTGTTGTCTGACCCTTGAACTATTTTTAACAAAATGGTTATCCAAAAATTTTTATCTGATGCATTTGGGGGAAAAAGGCGTGTGGGGGGGGGGGGGGGCTAGCTACCTTCCGGTCACTTTTGGCTCATAAAAAGTGAATTACAACTTTCAATTTCCAATCAAATGAGCCCTCTCTGAAGTTTATACGAGCATCCCTTCCATAAGAACCATATATGCCCCCAGTGCATAACTTACAACCCCTGCCCTGAGAGGTTGTGTTGACAACAGACTTTTCGTTATCTGACCTTTTAACTATATAGCTATCTCAAAATTTTTACCTGATGAATTTGGAGTAAAGTATGTGGGGGGAGGGGTGGTTGCTAGTTGCCCTCTGATCTCTTTTGAATCTTAAGAAGTGAACAAGAAACATCTTTTTCCGAACAAATTAGCCGTCTCTGAAGTATATACGAGCATCCCTTCCATGAGAACTATATATGCCTCCAGGGCATAACTTACAACGTCTGCCCCCGGGCCATGGGTGGTTTTGTCGAGACCAGAGTTTTTTTTCTAACCTTTTAACTATTTTTAACAAATGGCTATCTAAAAATTTTTATTTGATGCATTTGGGGAAAAAAAAGGGCGTAGAGGGGTGGGGGGGGGGGGGTTACTAGTTGCCATCCTATCTCTTTTGACTCCTAAACAGTGAACTAGAGCTTTCAGTTTCCAAACAAATGAGTTCTCTCTATAGTTTATACGAGCATTCCTTCCATAAGAGCCATATATACCCTAGGGCATAACTTACAACATCTGTCCCCGGGCCCTGGAGGCTTGTGTCGACACAGGAAATTTTGTTATCTGACCCTTGAACTAATTCAACCAAATGGGTATCTCAAAATTTTTATTTGATGCATTTGGGGGAAAATGGGTTGTTGGGGGGTGGGGGGGGGGGGGGTGGGGGAGGGATGGGCAGCTGCCATCCGATCCTTTTGACTCTTAAAAAGTAATTTACAACTTTCAATTTCCCATCAAATGAGCCCTCTATGAAGTTTATACTAGCATCCCTTTCAAAACAGCCATATATGCCCCAGGGCATAACTTACAACGCCTGCCCCGGGCCTTGGGGGGCTGTGTCGACACCGGAGCTTTTGTTACCTGAACTTTGAACTATTTTTAACAAAATGTCTATCTCAAAATTTTTATCTGATGCCTTAGGGGGGAAAAAGGTGCAGGGGGGCTAGCTGCCCTCCGACCACTTTTGACTTACATTAAGTGAACTAGATATTTCAATTCCAATCAAATGAGCCCTCTTTGAAGTTTATACGAGCATCCCTTCCATATAAGAACAATATATGCCCCCAGGGCATAACTTACAACGCCCTGGGGGTTTTGTCGACATCGGAGTTTTTTTATTTGACATTTGAATGATTTTTGGCGAAGTGGCGATCTGAAAAATTTTATCTGATGCAATTAGGGAAAAAGGGTGTGAGGGGAGTAGGGGGGGGGGGGCTCAAATCCCTCCGATTTTTTTTTACTCTAAAAAAGTGAACTAGAAGTTTTAATTTCCAATCAAATGAGCCTTTTCTGAAGTCTACGAGCATCCCTATAAGAACCATATTTGCCCCCAGGGCATAACTTATAACCCCTGCCGCCGGTCCTTGGGGGCTTGTGTCGACTCCGGAGTTTTGTTTCATGATTTGAACTATCTTCAACAAAAATCGTAACCTCAAATTTTTTACTGGATGTATTTGGGAAAAAAGGGTTTGGGGGGGCTAGTTGCCCTCTAATCACTTTTGACTCTTAAAAAAGGCACTAAAACTCTCGATGTCCAATCAAATGAGCCTCCTTTGAAGTTTATACGATGACCCCTTTCATATGAAGTACCTCTGGAAAAAAAAATAATAAATAATAGATGTTTTATAGCGAGGGATGCAGCTAGGATGGGGGGGGGGTCACTGAGTCACTGGTTGACATTTTTATACTTTTCCATGGGAATCTCGTGGTTATTATGATTTTATCCATTATATACTACCCTGCTTTGAACTCTCTTGATCTGGGGGAGTAATCATTACCATAATGTCTAGTTAGACATGTAACTTTACAAAGATCTGTGAGAAGGAACCACAACAGATCCGACCTGAAAGACTTGGGATCCTGTTTAGCCCCATATCTCGTATGAATATATATGTTTCATCTTGTTTAACTTAATATTATTCAGCGGGCATTTTCAGGAAATGGTCCAAAAGTGACAGGAAATGATTGACAATGGTCCAAAAGTGACAGGAAATGACCAAAAGTGACAGGAAATGATTAAATTTATTCATTATCAGTTATGACATGGGACTCGATTGGCATCGGAAATAAAACTGATTTTCAAGCTAATTTATCTTGTTTTTAAACATTAAGATTTTTTCAATTATTCTTTGAGGCATGGGTACTTCAAATGTTCGGGGAGGATATGGAATTAATTTTCCGGTGGAATTGCCTAAGGATAACTTAAGCACTCGTTTCACTGCTCGTATGTCAAACAACAAGCGCTTCCCCATTTTCCCGGGGTAAAATATTAAGGATGGACGGTGATAGGCTGCATAAAATCAGGCTTCTTGGCCTTCCGATTGAAGCAAAAGGAAAACGTAGTATCCTCGAATGAGTTGGGAAAAGGTCATAAAAACGGATATAAAGGCTATTATAACTTCATAGGAGAGAATAAGGAGTGAAACTTCGAACAAATTGAGGTTGATGAGGTATATGTGGAGCTGTGTTCGCCTCAGGCAGCTTGGTGCTGCAATCTTCGTTTAATGATTAGTTTGAAATGCAGGGGTATTTTTTGTCGAGTTTTCTTTTGCTTTTATATATATTTCTAAGAGCTGACTAGAAGAAAAGTTAAAAAAAATGAAACTTAACCCGGCGAATGTAATCAAAATGTAACGGATACGCCAGAAATGCTGGATTGTACCACAAAATATCCAGATGCACCGTATTGTACAATATCTCCAAATTGTACCAGTAACGGTAAAATTTTAACGCATTGGAAACAGTGGTTACCAAATCAATAACAACCTTGTTTCTTAAATTGTAAAGATAATGAATCAGAACATAATTTTGATTCCTACAAGGTTTTACGTTCAAGAAGATAAAGGTAGAAGAAGTTTCAAGAAAAAAAGGAGGTGTCCACAAATGGAGATATAACTATGAAAGAGCAGCAATATACACCTTAGCCCCAAATTATATTTTAGCCAATGGTAACCGGTTGATTTCGGGCTAATGTTGATACAATTACGATAAAGTAGGTTTATAATATCTTTGTCAGCAATACAGGTAAAAAATTATTTATGACAAATTATTAGTTCGACAAGAGATCAAAAAATTAAGCATGACCAGGTGTTTGTATTTCTTGAGTTTAGGTTTTTCATCAGTAGATATGAGAGTTCTACAAAACTTATACAGGAAACAATATTGTTTTTCCAGGCTATCTCTTCTTTTTTGTTGACACAACAAATGCTGTGACTTTCAAGGGGTTGTCACCCTGACTCCATAACCGATATAAGGTAGGGGTACATGGTGCCGCCTCTCACCCCAAGCAATCCTGATTCTCATAGTCTTTAACGATATTCCTAAAGCAACTAACATTTCGTTACATTTTGATCTTCGGTACATTTTAATTGCATTTGCCAGGTTATGTTTTAATTTTTTAAAACTTTCCTTCTAGTCAGCTCTTAGAAGTATATAAAGAAACAAGAGAAAACTTGACACAAAAAACTTCCGTGCCCTGTATCTCAAACTAATCATTGCACGAGGAAATAGCACTTAAAATCAGTTTTTGCGAGACGGTGAAGGTGTGAGCGGAAAAAAAATGTTATTTACCTCCTCTTAGTAAGGCACTTATGCTTGACTCAGGACAAAAACTGATTGATGGGGTCTCTTCAACTTGGAGGTGACGGTCTTGGGTAAAGAAGAAAAACTCTCCCATAGTCCTGAAAACAAAACCAGTTTGATTTAAAGTTGGCTTGTATTAAGCAAGGATTCGTTCTGGTCGCCACGGTGTTTTTCTCCCCAGAAATGAGCTTGCATCGAAGTTCATTTAATGGAGAGCCATGCGATGGCCATTAACATGTAAGTCTAAACCATGTGAGACAATGGGAGTGATTGAAGGAGCTGAGGCCGTATGATCCTCGGATACCTTGGTAAGGCATATAAAAATATTTCTACCACAAAAGGGAATTTTTGTTGGTCTGACAAAGATAATATCAAAGAGGCACACAGAACTGGTCACATGGTAGGAGTGCATTTTCCTGAAATATACATTTTCCTGAAATATACGTTTAACAGAATTTAAGAGAGAAAAAACGGGTATAACTTGAACAAAATAGTGAAACCAAACAAAAAACAATTACTAATTTTATTTGGACTACACGTCTGGGAGCTTTTACAAACGGGAGAAAAAAAATGTAAAACTAAATCAAATAAACGCAATATATGAAGAAAATGACAAATTAAGACATAAAAAAACAAATAAATAAAACTCACATTTCAATAGCCTTCAAAATAATTCAATCCCCGTAAATAGCCTGAATAAGCACATGGAAATGACAAAAAAATATAATTTCAGTTTGGTATAATTTCATTTGGTATAATTTGGTACAATTCAGTATAATTTCAGTTTGGTAGTGGGTAGTTTGCTATATTTACACGTGAATGGCACACCAAATATGGGAGACTATTAGACCCCGATCAGAAATAATAGGCATTACAGAGGATACATAAATATTTTTTGTTCAGGAATTTCACCTAAATACAGAGATGTGTTAGAATTCTGTCAATTTTGTCGCATAATTCTTGCGTGGACATGAATATCAAAATAAATCAAAATGACAATAATTTAAATAAATTTTCTTTTATTTGGAAGGAATGAAACCGGTAAAGGGTTGAAATTTTAATCGCTTACCAACTAACGCTAAATCTGAGGGAATGGAGACTCCCCAAGAGATACATTTTTTTTAGAGGGACGTCTTGAAAATAATTATTTAAATTTCGGAAGAGAGTGAAATCTGAGGGGATAAAGACTGCCAACCAAAAACTTTTGGGAAGGATTACATAGCATTGGGAATATACATGAAGGTGAAACTAATAAAGTCGTATACATTTTAGGCAATGATGCGACAGACCTTGGATATCCATATTCCAACCACCAAGAACCCCAACCTCCAAGGGTCCCAATACCCCCTTTCCCACTTTTTGACCCTTCTCCCATTTTTTTCGTATTTGTTGAAGTAATTTTTGAACTTTTTTTTTCAAGTTTATTTTTTTATATTTTTATGGTTTTTATAACATGGAAATTGTTCAAAATTGTATTTTTTTTTAATTTTATCTATGCGGCTGTACCAGTGGTACTCTTTGGCTGCTCATACACACTAAACGGTTTATAATAAATTTTCAGTCAGTATTTTCTGTACCTTGGAATGATAAACACTTGCATCATATTAAAAAAAATGAACATGAACATGAAATATTCGAAGAAAGTTTGTGCACTTAATAATGTCATCCTTGCGTTGAATGCTGACAAACCGGAATTTCTTTTGATTGGTTACTGACTATAAAAAATTAATAAAAAAGTGCTGTTTAGAAAAAATCCAACTACTTGGTAAATTAAGTCTTTTAATTGGTGACTGAGTATAAAAAATTAATAAAAAAAAATAACAAACTCAGCTAAATGCTACATTCCAAGTTTTTTAGTTGATGACTGAATATCAAATATTAATAAAAAACACTTTTGCATAGAACAAAACCAAATATATGGTAAATTCCGAGTATTTCTTTTCGTGACTGAGTATTAAAAAATAATAAAAACACTTTTGCATAGAACAAACTCACTTACTTGTTAAATTCCAAGTCATTGAATTGATTATCGAGTATCAAAAATTATTAAGAAAACACTTTTCCATAAAACAAACTCAGATACTTGGTAAATTCCAAGTCTATTAATTGGTGACTGAGCATCAAAAATTAATAGAGAAGTACTTTGTATAGAACAAATTCAGCTACTTGGTAAATTCCAAGTCTGTTAATTAGTGATTGAGTATTAAAAATTAATAATAAAACACTTTAGTATAGAAAAAATTCAACTAGCTGATAAATTCCAAGTCTTTTAATTGGTGACTGAGTATCAAAAATTAATCAGAAAGCACTTTTAAATAAAAAAAAACTCAGCTACTTGGTAAATTCCAAGTCTTTTAATTGGTTACCGAGTACTAAAAAATAGTAGAAAAGCTCTTTTGCATAGAACAAACTCAGCTACTTGGTAAATTTCAAGTCTTTTAATTGATGATTGAGCATCAAAAATTAATAAGAAAACACTTTTCCATAAAACAAACTCAGATACTTGGTAAATTCCAAGTCTTTTAATTGATGAGTGAGCATCAAAAATTAATAAAAAGCACTTTTGTGTAGAACAAACTCAGAAAATTGGTAAATTCCAAGTCTTTTAACAGGTGACTGAGTATCATAAATTAATAAAAAAGCAAATGTGCATAGAACAAACTCAACTACTTGGTAAAATCCAAATCATTCAATTGATGACAAAGTATAAACAAAAAAAATAAGAAAACAATTTTGCATAGAAAAAACTCAGCTACATGGTAAATACTAAGTCTTTTAATTAGTGACTGAGTATCAAAAACCAATAAAAAAGTAATTTGTTATGAAACAGACTCAGCTACTTAGTAGATTCCAAGTCTATTAATTGGTGACTGAGTAAATTCAATGTCTTTTAATTTGTGATTAACTATATAAAATTAATAAAAAAAGTACTTTAGTATAGAACTAATTCAACTACTTTGTAAATTTCAAGTCTTATTATTGATATCTGAGTATCAACAATTAATAAGAAAACACTTTTTCATAGAATAAACCCAGCTACATGGTAAATTTCAAGTCTTTTAATTGGTGACTGGATATTAAAAATTAATAAAAAAATATATTTGCGTAGAACAAACTCAGCTACTTGGTAAACTCCAAGTCCTTTAATTAGTGACTGAGCATCAAAACTTAATAAAGAAGTACTTTTCACAGAACAAATTCAGCTACTTTGTAAATCCCAGGTCTTTTAATTGATGACTAAGTATCAAAATTAATAAAAAAGGACTTTTACATAGAACAAACTCAGCTACTTGGTAAATTCCAGGTACTTTTATTTGCTATCTGAGTACTAAAAAGTAATAAGAAAGCACTTTTGCATAGAACAGACTCAGCTATTTGATAAATTTCAATTCATTCGATTGATGACTGAGTATCAAAAATTAATAAGAAAACACTTTTTTATAGAACAGATTCAGCTACTTAGTAAGTTCTAAGTGTTTTAATTGGTGACTGAGTATCAATAATAAATAAAAAGTACTTTGGTATAGAACAAACTCAGCTACATGGTAGATTCCAGGACTTTTAATTGGTGACTGATTATAAAAAATTTATGAGAAAAACACTTTTACATGAAAAAACTCAGCTACTTGATAAATTCCAAGTCTTTCAATTGGTGACAGACTATCAAAAATTAATAAAGAAAAGACTTTTACATAGAACAAAGTCAGCTACTTGGTAAATTCCAAGTCATTTAATTGGTGACTGAATATCAAAAATTTATAAGAAAACACTTTTGCATAGAACAAACTCAACTAATAAATAAATCGCAAGTCTTTTAATTAGTGATTGAGTATCAAAAATTAATAAAAAAAACACTTTTGCATAGAACATACTCAGCTACTTGGTAAATTCCAAGTCTTGCAATGGCTGACTGAGTATTATGAGTTAATAGAAAAACACTTTTGTATACAAAAATTCGACTACTTGGTAAATTGCAAGTCTTTTAATTGGTGACTAAGCAGGAAAATTAATACAAAAAGTACTTTTGTATAGAACAAACTCAGCTACATGGTAAATTCGTGGTCTTTTAATTGGTGACTGATTATCAAAAATTAATAAAAGAGTATTTTAGTATAGAACAAATTAAACTACTTGATAAATTACAAGTCTTTTAATTAGTGACTGAGCATCAAAAATTAATAAAAAATACTTTTACATTCAACAAACTCAGCTGCCTGGTAAATTCCAAGTCTTTTAATTGGTTACTAAGTATAAAAAATTAATAAGAAAACACTTTTGCATGGAAAAACCTCAGCTTCTTGGTAAATACCAAGTCTTTTAATTGGTGACTGAGTATCAAAAATTAATTAAAAAAAGTACTTTTGTATAGAACAAACTCAGCTAGTTAGTAAATTCCAAGTCATTAAATTGATGACTGAGTATCAAAAATGAATAAGAAAACACTTTGCATAAAACAAGCTCAGGTAGTTGGTGAATTCCATGTCTTTTAATTGGTGACTAATTGTTAAAAATTAGAAATAAAAAAAAACTTTTGCATATAACACGCTCAACTACTTGGTAAATTCCAAGTCTTATAATTGGGGACGGAGTATCAAAATTAATAAAAAAGAACTTTTACATAGAAAAAACTCAATTACTTTATAAATTCCAAGTCTTTTAAGTGGTGACTGAGTATAGAAAGTAATAAAAAGCACTTTTGCTGGTAAATTCAAGTTTTTATTAATGACAAAAAGCACTTTTGAATAGAACACGCTCAACTACTTTGTAAATTCCAAGTATTTTAATTGGTGGCTGATTATCGGAAATTAATAAAAAAAACACTTTTACATAGAACAACTCAGCAACTTGGTAAATTCCAAATCTTTTAATTCGTGACTGAGTATCAAAAATTAATAAATAAGTACTTTTGCATAGAACAAATTCAGCTACTTGGTAAATTCAGGTCTTTTAATTGATGACTAAGTATCCAAATTAATAAAAAAGCATTTCTACATAGAACAAACTCAGCTACTTGGTAAATTCCAGGTACTTTTAATTGCTATCTGAGTACTAAAAAGTAATACAAAAGCACTTTTGCATAGAACCAACTCAGCTACTTGATAAATTCCAAGTCATTCGAATGATTATTGAGTATAAAAAATTAAGTAAAAAGCACTTTTACGTCGAACAGACTCAGCTACTTGGTAAATTTTAAGTCTTTTAATTGGTGACTGAGCATTAAAAATTAATTAAAAAACACTTTTGCATAGAACAAACTTAGCTACTTGATAAATTTCAAGTTTTTTGATTGAGTTTATCAAGCTACTTGATAAATTTCAAGATTTTCAAGTTTTTTGAAAAGCACTTTTGCATAGAACAAACTTAGCTACTTGATAAATTTCAAGTTTGATGATTGAGTATCGAAAATTAATAAAAAACACTTTCACATAGAACAAAATCAGCTACTTGGTATATTCCAAGTCTTTTAATTGATGACTGAATATAAAAAATAAATAAAATAGCATTTTTATAGAACAAACTCAGCTACTTGGTAAACTTCTTTTTTTTATTTGGTAACTGAGGATCATAAATTAAAAAAAAGCACATTTACATAGAAAAACTCAACTACTTGGTAAATTCTAAGTCTATTAATTGGTGACTGAATATCAAAAATTAATAAGAAAACACTTTTTCATAGAACAAACTCAACTACTTGGTAAATTCCGAATCTTTTAATGATGACTGAGTATACAAAATTAAAAACCCAAATGAACCCAAATGAACCTTGCTTAACAACAGTTGACATAATGTAACCTAGCTATTAAAAAAAATGTACTCTAGGTATTCGGGGTGCGGAAAGTTAGCTGCAGGTACCCTGGGTATGGCAAGATAGGAGCACTTGGATTGATTTTTTTACATTATTCATTTTAAAATGACTCACACTGCTGATAACAAACCAACTATTTAGTAGAGTTTGTTCTATTTAAAGGTGCTTTTTTAAAATTAATTTTTGATACTCAGTCACTATTTAAAAGATTTGAAATTCAGCAAGTAGTTGAGTTTGTTCTATGCCAAAGTGTTTTTTTTTATTAATTTTTGATATTCAGTCACCAATTAAAAGACTTGAAATTTACCAAGTAGTTGAGCTTGTTCCAGGCAAAAGTGTTGTTCTTATTAATTTTTGATACTCAGTCACTAATTAAAAGATATGGGATTTACTAAGTAGCCGAGTTTGTTCTATGTAAATGTGTTTTTTTTTATTAATTTACGATTTGAGTTACCAAGAAAAGATTTGAAATTTACCAAGTAGCTGAGTATGTTCTATGCAAATGCTTTCTTATTCATTTCTTATATTCAGTCATCAGTCATCAATTCAGACATCAAAGACTTGAATATTAACAAGTAGCTGAGTTTGTTCTATGTAAAAGGTTTATTTTTTGTTACTTTTTGATTCGCAGTCATCAATTAAAATCCTTGAAATTTACCAAGTAGCTGAGTTTGATCTATGCAAAAGTGCTTTTTTAATAAGTTTTAATATTCAGTCAGTAATTAAAAGACTTAGAATTTACCAAGTAGCTGAGTTTTTTCTATGTAAAAGTGCCTTTTTTATTCATTTTTAATACTCAGTCACCAATTAAAAGACTTGGAATTTACTAAGTAGCTGAGTTTATTATATGTAAATGGGCTTTTTTTTTATTAATTTATGATCTCAGTTACAAAATGATAGATATGGAATTTACCCAGTAGCTTAGTTTGTTCTATGCAAATTCTTTTTTATTCATTTTTTATATTCAGTTATCAATTAAAAGACTTTGAATTTACCAAGTAGCTAAGTTTGTTCTATATGAAAGTTTTTTTTTTATAAATTTTTGATACACAGTCATCAATTAAAAAACTTCAAAGTTACCAAGTAGCTGAGTTTGTTCTATGCAATAGCGCTTTTATTATTAATTTTGGATATTAAGTAATCAATTAAAAGACTTGGAATTTATTTAGTAGCTGAGTTTGTTCCAAAACAAACGTACCAAGTAGTTGAGTTTGTTCTATACAAAAGTACTTTTTTGCTAATTTTAATACTCATTCACCTATTAAAAGACACTGAATTTACCAAATAGCTGAATTTATTCAATGTAAAAGGTCTTATTTAATACTTTATGATACTCAGTCACCAATTAAAAGACTTGGAATTTACCAAGTAAATGAGTATGTTCTATTCAAAAGTGTTTTTTGTCATTAATTAAAAACTTGAATATGCCAGCAAAAGTGCTTTTTTATTATTTTCTATACTCAGTCACCAATTAAAAGGAATGGATTTTATTAAGTAGTTGAGTTTGTTCTATGCAAAAGTGTTTTCTTCTTAATTTTTGATACTCCGTTACCAATTAAAAGACTTAGAGTTTACTAAATAGTTAAATGTGTTCTATGCAAAAGCTTTTTTTTATTAATTTTTAATATTCAGTCACCATATCAAAGACTTGGAGTTTACCCAGTAGCTGATTTTCTTTCTATGCAAAAGTGTTCTCTAATTAATTTTTGATTCTCTGTCATAAATTGAATGACCCGGGATTTGTCAACTAGCTGAGTTTGTTCAATGCAAAAGTAATTTTTTTTAATTAATTTTGATACTCAGTAACCATTTAGAAGACTTGGTATTTACCAATTATCTGAGTTTGTTCTAAGCAAAAGTGTTTTCTTATCAATTTTTGATACTCAACCACCAGTTAAAAGACCTTGGAATTTACCAAGTTGCTGAGTTTGTTCTATGTAAAAGTGCTTTCTTATTAATTATTAATGCTCAGTCACTAATTAAAAGACCTGGAATTTACCAAGTAATTGAGTTTGTTCTATGCTAAAGTACTTTTTTTTTATTAATTTTTGATAGTCAGTCACCAATTAAAAGATTTGGAATTTACCTTGTAGCTGAGTTTTTCTCTAAAAAAGTACTTTTTTTTTATTAATTTTTAATGCTCAGTTACCAACTAAAAGACTTAGAATTTGAAAAATACTTGTTTTTTAAAGTCTTTTATGATACTCATTCACTATTTGAAAAATATTTACCAAGTAGCTGAGTTTGTTACTTGCTTCTTATTAATTTCGGATTCTGAGTCATCATTTGTAAGACTTGGAACTGATTATATAGGTTCTATGCTAAAGTGTTTTTTTCATCAATTTTTGATACTCAAGTACCTATTAAAAGACTTGGAATGCATTAAGTAGCTGAGTTTGTTCTATGCAAAAGTGTTCTCTTATTCCTTTTTGATATTCAGTCACCAATTAAATGACTTGAAATTTACCAAGTAAATGAGTTTGTTCTATGCAAAACTGTTTTTTTATTAATGTTTTATACTCAGTCACCAATTAAAGAACTTGGAGTTTACCAATTATCTGATTTCGGTATTATCTGATTTGGATTTTGATTTGGTAATAGCTTCTTATTAATTCCTGATTCTGAGTCATCATTTGGAAGACTTGGAATTTATCACATAGGTTCTATGCAAATGTATTTTTTCATAAATTTTTCAAACTCAAGTACCTATTAAAAGACTTGAAATTCATTAAGTAGTTGAGTTTGTTCTATGCAGAAGTGCTTTCTTATTCCTTTTTGATATTCAGTCACCAATTAAATGACTTGAAATTTACCAAGTAAATGAGTTTGTTCTATGCAAAACTGTTTTTTTGTTAATTTTTCATACTCAGTCACTAATTAAAGGACCTGGAATTTACCAATTAGCTGAGTTTGTTCTATGTAAAAGTGCTTTTTTATGAATTTTGTATATCCAGTAACCAATAAAAAAATTTGGAATTTTTTAAGTAGTTGAGTTTTTTCTATACTGAGGTACTTTTTTATTAATATTTGGTCAGTCATCAATTAAAAGACTTGAAATCTACCATGTAGCTGATTTTTTTCTATATAAAAGTACTTTTTTTTTATTAATTTTTGATGCTCAGTCACTTATTAAAAGGCTTGGAATATACCAAGTATCTGAGTTTGTTCCATGTCAAAGTGTATTTTTTTTATTAATTTTTGATATTCAATCATCAATTAAAAGACTTGGAATTTACAAGTAGCAGATCTTGTTCTATGCAAAAGTGCTTTTTTTTATTATTTTTTAGTACTCTGTAAACAATTAAAAGACCTGGAATTTATCAAATAACTGAGTTTGTTTTATGTAAAACTGCCATTTTTTAATCAATTAAAAAATGGCATTTGATACTCAGTCACCAATTAAAAGATTTGAAATTTACCAAGAATTTGAATTTCTTCTATACTAAAGTGCTTTTTTTTATTAATTTTTGATACTCAATCACTAATTTAAAGACTTGGAAATTACCAAGTTGCTGAATTGGTTCTATACAAAAGTACTTCTCTATTAATTTTTGATGCTCAGTCCCCAATTAAAAGACTTGAAATTTACCATGTAGTTGAGTTTTTTCTATGCAAAATTGATTTTTTAATAATTCCTTTTATACCTAGTTATAAATTGAAGAAATTGGTATTTACCAACTAGTTGAGTTTGTTCTATGCACATGTGCTTTTTTTTGATTTTTGATACTCAGACATCAATTAAATGATTTTGAATTTATCAAGTAGCTGAGTTTGTTCTGTAACAAAGTAATTTTCGTTAAATTTGGATACTCAGTCACCAATTAAAAAACTTGGTAATTTCCGTATAGCTGAATTTGTTCTATGCAAAAGTGTTTTATTATTAATTTATGATGCTCAGTCACCAATTACAAGACTTGGAATTTACCAACTAGCTGTGTTTGTTCTATGTAAAAGATTTTTTTTATTAATTTCGGTTAGCCACCAATTACAAGACTTGGAATTTACCATATACCTGAGTTAGTTCTATACAAAAGAACTTTTTTAATAATTTTTGATGTTCATGCCTCAATTAAAAGACTTGGAATTTACCAAGTATCTGAGTATTTTCTATGCAAAAGTGTTTTCTTATTAACTGTTGATAATCAGTCACCAATTAAAAGACTTGGAATTTACCAAGTATCTGAGTTTGTTTTACACAAAAGTGTTCTTTTATTAATTTTTGATGCTCAGTCATCAATTAAAAGACTTGGAATTTGCTAAATTTGCTAAGTATCTGAGTTTGTTCTATGTAAAAGTGTTTTCTTATTAATTTTTAATATTCAATCATCAATTAAAGGACTTAGATTGTACCAATTAGCTGAGTTTGTTCTATTCAGAGCTGCTTTCTAATAATTTTTAGTACTCAGTCACTAATTTAAAGACTTGGAATTTACCAAGTATCTCAGTTTGTACTATGTAAAAGTGTTTTCTTTTTAATTCCTTTGATACCTAATCATCAATTGAATGACTGAGTATTTACTAACTACTTGAGTTTCTTCTATGCACACGTACTTTTTTTAAGTTTTTCCTACTCAGGCATCAATTAAAAGACTTGGAATTTACCAAGTTGGTGAGTTGTTCTATAACAAAGTACCTTCTGATTATCTTTTGATACTCAGTCACCAATTAAAAGACTTGGTTTTTACCATATAGTTGAGTTTATTCTATGCAAAAGTGTTTTCTTGTTAGTTTTTGATACTCAGTCACCATTTAAAAACATGAAATTTACCAATTAGTTGAATTTCTTCTATACAGAAGTACTTTTTTTATTATTTTTTATAGTTAGTCACCAATTACAAGACTTGAAATTTACGATATACCTGAGTTTTTTCTACACAAAATAACTTTTTTTTTTTATTAAGTTTTGATTCTCATTCTTCAATTAAAATCCTTGAAATTTACCAAGTAGCTGAGTTTGATCTATGCAAAAGTGCTTTTTTAATAAGTTTTAATATTCAGTCAGTAATTAAAAGACTTAGAATTTACCAAGTAGCTGAGTTTTTTCTATGTAAAAGTGCCTTTTTTATTCATTTTTAATACTCAGTCACCAATTAAAAGACTTGGAATTTACTAAGTAGCTGAGTTTATTATATGTAAATGGGCTTTTTTTTATTAATTTATGATCTCAGTTACAAAATGATAGATATGGAATTTACCAAGTAGCTTAGTTTGTTCTATGCAAATTCTTTTTTATTCATTTTTTATATTCAGTTATCAATTAAAAGACTTTGAATTTACCAAGTAGCTAAGTTTGTTCTATATGAAAGTTTTTTTTATTAATTTTTGATACACAGTCATCAATTAAAAAACTTCAAAGTTACCAAGTAGCTGAGTTTGTTCTATGCAATAGCGCTTTTATTATTAATTTTGGATATTAAGTAATCAATTAAAAGACTTGGAATTTATTTAGTAGCTGAGTTTGTTCCAAAACAAACGTACCAAGTAGTTGAGTTTGTTCTATACAAAAGTACTTTTTTGCTAATTTTAATACTCATTCACCTATTAAAAGACATTGAATTTACCAAATAGCTGAATTTACTCAATGTAAAAGGTCTTATTTCATACTTTATGATACTCAGTCACCAATTAAAAGACTTGGAATTTACCAAGTAAATGAGTATGTTCTATTCAAAAGTGTTTTTTGTCATTAATTAAAAACTTGAATATGCCAACAAAAGTGCTTTTTTATTATTTTCTATACTCAGTCACCAATTAAAAGGAATGGAATTTATCAAGTAGTTGAGTTTGTTCTATGCAAAAGTGTTTTCTTCTTAATTTTTGATACTCCGTTACCAATTAAAAGACTTAGAGTTTACCAAGTAGTTAAATGTGTTCTATGCAAAAGCTTTTTTTTATTAATTTTTAATATTCAGTCACCATATCAAAGACTTGGAGTTTACCCAGTAGCTGATTTTCTTTCTATGCAAAAGTGTTCTCTAATTAATTTTTGATTCTCTGTCATAAATTGAATGACCCGGGATTTGTCAACTAGCTGAGTTTGTTCAATGCAAAAGTAATTTTTTTTAATTAATTTTGATACTCAGTAACCATTTAGAAGACTTGGTATTTACCAATTATCTGAGTTTGTTCTAAGCAAAAGTGTTTTCTTATCAATTTTTGATACTCAACCACCAATTAAAAGACCTTGGAATTTACCAAGTTGCTGAGTTTGTTCTATGTAAAAGTGCTTTCTTATTAATTATTAATGCTCAGTCACTAATTAAAAGACCTGGAATTTACCAAGTATTTGAGTTTGTTCTATGCTAAAGTACTTTTTTTTTTATTAATTTTTGATAGTCAGTCACCAATTAAAAGATTTGGAATTTACCTTGTAGCTGAGTATTTCTCTAAAAAAGTACTTTTTTTTATTAATTTTTAATGCTCAGTTACCAACTAAAAGACTTAGAATTTGAAAAATACTTGTTTTTTAAAGTCTTTTATGATACTCATTCACTATTTGAAAAAGATTTACCAAGTAGCTGAGTTTGTTACTTGCTTCTTATTAATTTCGGATTCTGAGTCATCATTTGTAAGACTTGGAATTGATTATATAGGTTCTATGCTAAAGTGTTTTTTTCATCAATTTTTGATACTCAAGTACCTATTAAAAGACTTGGAATGCATTAAGTAGCTGAGTTTGTTCTATGCAAAAGTGTTCTCCTATTCCTTGTTGATATTCAGTCACCAATTAAATGAATTGGAATTTACCAAGTAGATGAGCTTGTTCTATGCAAAAGTGTTTTCTTATTAATGTTTTATACTCAGTCACCAATTAAAGAACTTGGAGTTTACCAATTATCTGATTTCGGTATTATCTGATTTGGATTTTGATTTGGTAATAGCTTCTTATTAATTCCTGATTCTGAGTCATCATTTGGAAGACTTGGAATTTATCACATAGGTTCTATGCAAATGTATTTTTTCATAAATTTTTCAAACTCAAGTACCTATTAAAAGACTTGAAATTCATTAAGTAGTTGAGTTTGTTCTATGCAGAAGTGCTTTCTTATTCCTTTTTGATATTCAGTCACCAATTAAATGACTTGAAATTTACCAAGTAAATGAGTTTGTTCTATGCAAAACTGTTTTTTTGTTAATTTTCATACTCAGTCACTAATTAAAGGACCTGGAATTTACCAATTAGCTGAGTTTGTTCTATGTAAAAGTGCTTTTTTATGAATTTTGTATATCCAGTAACCATTAAAAAAATTTGGAGTTTTTTAAGTAGTTGAGTTTTTTCTATACTGAGGTACTTTTTTATTAATATTTGGTCAGTCACCAATTAAAAGACTTGAAATCTACCATGTAGCTGATTTTTTTCTATATAAAAGTACTTTTTTTTATTAATTTTTGATGCTCAGTCACTTATTAAAAGGCTTGGAATATACCAAGTATCTGAGTTTGTTCCATGTCAAAGTGTATTTTTTTATTAATTTTTGATATTCAATCATCAATTAAAAGACTTGGAATTTACAAGTAGCAGATCTTGTTCTATGCAAAAGTGCTTTTTTTATTATTTTTTAGTACTCTGTAAACAATTAAAAGACCTGGAATTTATCAAATAACTGAGTTTGTTTTATGTAAAACTGCCATTTTGTAATCAATTAAAAAATGGCATTTGATACTCAGTCACCAATTAAAAGATTTGAAATTTACCAAGAATTTGAATTTCTTTTATACTAAAGTGCTTTTTTTATTAATTTTTGATACTCAATCACTAATTTAAAGACTTGGAAATTACCAAGTTGCTGAATTGGTTCTATACAAAAATTGATTTTTTAATAATTCCTTTTATACCTAGTTATAAATTGAAGAACTTGGTATTTACCAACTAGTTGAGTTTGTTCTATGCACATGTGTTTTTTTTTGATTTTGGATACTCAGACATCAATTAAATGATTTTGAATTTATCAAGTAGCTGACTTTGTTCTGTAACAAAGTAATTTTTGTTAAATTTGGATACTCAGTCACCAATTAAAAAACTTGGTAATTTCCGTATAGCTGAATTTGTTCTATGCAAAAGTGTTTTATTATTAATTTATGATGCTCAGTCACCAATTACAAGACTTGGAATTTACCAACTAGCTGTGTTTGTTCTATGTAAAAGATTTTTTTTATTAATTTTCGATATTTAGCCACCAATTACAAGACTTGGAATTTACCATATACCTGAGTTAGTTCTATACAAAAGAACTTTTTTAATAATTTTTGATGTTCATGCCTCAATTAAAAGACTTGGAATTTACCAAGTATCTGAGTATGTTCTATGCAAAAGTGTTTTCTTATTAACTGTTGATAATCAGTCACCAATTAAAAGACTTGGAATTTACCAAGTATCTGAGTTTGTTTTACACAAAAGTGTTCTTTTATTAATTTTTGATGCTCAGTCATCAATTAAAAGACTTGGAATTTGCTAAATTTGCTAAGTATCTGAGTTTGTTCTATGTAAAAGTGTTTTCTTATTAATTTTTAATATTCAATCATCAGTTAAAGGACTTAGATTGTACCAATTAGCTGAGTTTGTTCTATTCAGAGCTGCTTTCTAATAATTTTTAGTACTCAGTCACTAATTTAAAGACTTGGAATTTACCAAGTATCTCAGTTTGTACTATGTAAAAGTGTTTTCTTTTTAATTCCTTTGATACCTAATCATCAATTGAATGACTGAGTATTTACTAACTACTTGAGTTTCTTCTATGCACACGTACTTTTTTAAGTTTTTCATACTCAGGCATCAATTAAAAGACTTGGAATTTACCAAGTTGGTGAGTTGTTCTATAACAAAGTACCTTCTGATTATCTTTTGATACTCAGTCACCAATTAAAAGACTTGGTTTTTACCATATAGTTGAGTTTATTCTATGCAAAAGTGTTTTCTTGTTAGTTTTTGATACTCAGTCACCATTTAAAAACATGAAATTTACCAATTAGTTGAATTTCTTCTATACAGAAGTACTTTTTTTATTATTTTTTATAGTTAGTCACCAATTACAAGACTTGAAATTTACGATATACCTGAGTTTTTTCTACACAAAATAACTTTTTTTTATTAAGTTTTGATTCTCATTCTTCAATTAAAAGTCTTGAAATTTACCAAGTCTCTGAGTTTGTTCTATGTAAAAGTGTTTTCTTATCAATTGTTGATACTCAGTCACCAATTAAAAGACTTGGAATTTACCAAGTATCTGAGTTTGTTCCACAAAAAAGTGCTTTTTTAATTAATTTTTGATATTCGACCATCAATTAAAAGACTTAGATTGTACTAAATAGCTGAGTTTGTTCTATGCAAAAGTTCTTTTTATTAATTTTTAGTATTTTTAGTATTTTTTTAGTATTCAGTCACCAATTAAAAGACTTGGAATTTACCAAGTATTTGAATTTGCTCTATACTAAATTACTTTTTTATTATTAATTTTTGATACTCAATCACTAACTAAAAGACTTAGAATTTGAAAAGTATCTGAGTTTTTTCTATGCAAAATAGTTTTCTTATCAAATTTTATGTTCAGTCATCAATTGAATGACTTGAAATTTACCAAGTAGCTGATTTTGTTCTATGCAAAAGTGCTTTTTTAAATAATTTTTAATGTTCAGTCACCAAATAAAAGACTTGAAATTTACCATGTAGCTTAGTTTTTTCTACGCAAAAGTGCATTTCTTGTTAATATTTGGTACTCAGTCATCAACTAAAAGACTTGGAATTTACCAAGTAGTTGAATTAGTCCTATACTAAAGTACTTTTTAAATTAATTTTTGATATTTTATTTTTTTTAATAAAAAGACATTTTTCTTTGCAGCATTCAACGCGAGGATGCCATTATCATGTGCACACACTCTCTTCGAATATTTCATCTTCATTTTTTTTAATATGATGTGCAAGTGTTTATCCTTCCAATGTAAAAATATACTGATTGAAAATATATTATAACCTATGTAGTGTCGACGAGCAGCCACAGAGTACCACTGGTACAACCGCATAAATAAATAAAAAAATTGAAAAATTCTCCAAGTCAAAAATATTCCAAGTAAAAAAAGTGTTACTATAAATATTATTTTCATAATAGTAAAAATTACTAATAACATATTTCTATGATTCTCATTTCATATTTCGAAAATACAAAATATGGTTTTCTTGGTTTAAGTATATTTCATGTCTTTTTAAGACATGTAAAAAAAAGTTGAAAAACATTTGTATGTCAAAGAGTAAAGTAAAAAAAAGTTAAAAAATTTAACACTTAATAAAAGTAATAAAAATTTTGGGATGGACCAAAAAGTTGGGGGAGGATTATAGGGGCCCTTTGAGGATATGGTCCTCGGTAGTTGGGGTATGGATTTCAAAGGGCTCTCGTATCATTGCCTAAAATGTATATAACTTTTTTAGTTTCAACTTTATGCATATTCCAAATACTATGTAATCCTTTTCAGAAGGTATTGGCTGGCAGTCTGCTTACCCTCAGGTTTCACTCTCTTCGGAAATTTAAATAATTATTATCAAGAAGTCCCTCCAAAAAAATTATGTATCTCTAAGGGAGTCACCATTCCCTTAGATTTATTATTAGTTGGTAAGTGATTAAAATTTCAACCCTTTACCGGTTTCATTCCATCCAGATAAAAAACATATTTATATTATTGTCATTTTGATTTATATTCATGTCCATGCAAGAATTATGCGACAAAAACTGACAGTATCGTAACACATCTCTGTATGTAGCTCAAATTCTTGAAGAAACAATATCTATGTATCCTCTGTAATATTTATTAGTTCTGGTCGGAGTCAAATAGTCTCCCACATTTGGTGTGCCAGTCGTGTGTGAATATAGTACACTACTGTAATGAGATCTTACAAAAATTAATACTATATTAATTTGAAAGAATTTACATAAGCCCCATGATTTTAACTGTATAGGCAACCTAAGGTTATTTATCGACAGGTCAAAGAAACTTAGTTATTATACATTAAATGGATTTTTTATTTGCTAACTTAGCTGCGGTCTGTTTACAACTTCCAGCACGGACCTCATCCCTACTTTGACTCATAATGTTGACACTTGTTAGGGGCCTATTAAGTAACACAATGCAGTTTGAAATTTTGACCTTCCCCCTAATTAATTTATTGTAAATCGGATTTAATCTATATTCCCCTTCATCTTCATTAACGCTTTTACCCCATGTGAGTTGTAGCATTATTAAAATTATATAAATGTAAGTTTTATTTATTGGGTATTTTTTTGTGTTTCTTTTTTTGTCTTTTTATTTAAATGTTACATTGAATTTAATTTAACTTTACCTTTTTTCCCGCGGATAAATTTGAAAAATTCGGATTTTTATTATTTAAATTTTTGTCACTGTTTTATTTAAGTTATTCCCGTGTTTTCTCTCTTAAACTCTGTAAATGAAGAAGTAGTTTGGTCTAAAATACTATTTACATTGCTTTTTTTTGTGTTTTTTGGGTTTGAACATTCAAAATCAGGGAAGTTGAAAGTGGGCCTTCAGTGAAATTGGTCATTGCAAGAGATTCACTACAATGCCATTGTTCAAATATTAGTCGCAGTTTTGGTGCATCCAATTCAGTTTATAGATTTTGGGTAAATGTTACTGTATTCTAATTCAAAATAAGAAAAAGAACCTTTCGAAACGTGCAATTAATTGGAATACAATCAATCAAGGCTCTGGCAATTTACAAGCCGAAAAACACACGCCGTGTAAAACACAAATGCCAATTCAGTTTTGTTGTTTAAATACTTTAATCAATTAAGCTCTTCAAATAAGTTCAACTGGATTGCAACAGTGTTGCAGGGTGTTGACATTGCTTTCATGCTACGTTGGCATGCTATGTTTTTCGTGCTCTAAGGAACTTGGTTAAGAGTTTTTCTATATATGTATATATCAATACGGTTTTATTGTTCAAATAGTTGACTTGTCGTTTTTTATTATTGTTATTAATCTCATCATTCTGATTTCTTTATTTTATTATTTTGATCATTATATTTAACAAATTATATTAATTTTATATTAATCATATATGTTATATTTATTATATTATATTTTTATATTATGTTACATATTTTTTTTATTAAATTATCTTTTTATTAATCTTTTATTATTTTAGATTTAAATTTTTTGTTATATTTTAGGTTTTACAGGTTATTTTAGTTTCTTTTTTATTCTCTTTTATATAGTTTTTTTTTCTGTAGACCACTAGATTTATGCTAGCACGATGTTCGTAGCTTCTTTTATTTTTTCCTTTCTTCCCACTGGCCGTCGGCCTGTTGTTTTGTTTACTATCGAGCTAATGCGTACAATTTGAGAAAACCCTTAAATATAAAATAAAGGTGTATTTTACCTTCGTTTTTTTTTCAATGTGATTACAGACAGTCACGGTGGCTGATCACATAATCTACCAGTGTGCCCATGAAAATTATCAGTATGTTCAAGGAGCTCTACAGCAACACCGAAATTGTGTTGATTTTTAATGGTTGGCCTTCCTCACGTCTTCAAAATAGAAATTTTGTTTGGCACGGCTGAAACCAAACTCTTTAACTTCGTCACAGACCATGTTCTAAGCATAATACTGCTGGCGCAGCCATTTGGCATCGATTTTGGTGAAAGAGATGTCGGATGTCTACTTTGCTGCCAATGCGGCATTAGCATACGAGTAAGGTAAACTATTCCAAGATTACTTTGACCGTCAATTAGTCTAAGACCAAATTAATGCATGCGGACAATATAAAACCTTCCAACATATTTAGAAATGTATGGAAAGAATGATGAGAGAGTCAAATAGTTCATATACCGTGGTTCAATTGTCTGCTCATATAGAGGTCTTGAAACAGAAACACCAGCAAGGTTTGCAAAGGTGAATACTGTCTTCTCGGAAAAATGTTTCACCAGCCCCAGATCAGCTGCCTCACGAAGGCTAGAATCTGCTCTGCCTCGGCAGCTAGAGTTATGTGGTACTTTTGAAATTTGACCTATAACTCAGACCATAGAGTTATATACTTTTAAGACGAGACACCTCTAAGAAATTGAACATGTTAGATGGTTTAACAGTTACGGAGCTTGGTGATCCACCCGTCTTTTAAATTGTCACCCCTGTTTAAGTGGCTTATGTTTCACTTGCTGCGTTGGTACGATCATCTACTTTATCTATCACTTCAAACGAACGCCCGACTCATCTTAGTTCCAACTGCAAATAAGAAAAAGTTCCAGAGGTAGATCTCGCGCAAGACGGGTGTACGTTATCTGCTGTGGACTCACTACCAGAAATCTTAACCCTAATGAAGCTCCACTCATCACCCTGGTCATAACACCCTGGAGACAACTAACGGCACTGACGTCTCGTTCCCACTACGCTGAAGACACTTTTGATAAATACAAACCAGTACAATTGATTTAACATGAATTACGTTTTTAACTCCAAACAAAAATTGTAATTTTTCCGGTATTGATGGTACGACAGGGGTGGCCAAATCTACATTGTCCCTCCTCCCCCCTGAGAAGGAACATAGATATGGCTCCGCTTTGTTTTCGTGACTCAGAGTACCAATGGATTTTTTGTGCTGATTTAACAGAAAATTGCCAAAGAGGCAAAGACGGCTAGCTACGAATCTATTGCGGTATATATTAGACGAAATAACAATGGAGCAAAATCCAAATATGAAGGTAATCCTTATGTTTCTTTGTTTCAAAGATGCTTCGTTCTGCAATATGTATCCAGTTATTACCTTGTATAAACGACTTGTAGACTAGTTCAGAAAACAAAAAGTTCATGCCTGGGCACCATGAATTCTTCTCTGAGTCAATATCAGAAAATTTGTTAAGTAGAGTGGGACTTAAGTAAAAAGGGAAAGAATTAAGTTCTTAAGCTTTGGAAGTAAAGGTCAATTTCAAACATTTCTCAATGAAACAATATAAAATATCATAAAGCAGTTTTCTCAAGCAAAACTGTCAGATTTATACAAAAATTTCCGTTCCCCAGAATAATTACTTTTGTATGTGCCTAATCTGATCTCTTCTCGGTTTGATCTGATTTGTTCTTTGTCTAATCTGATCTGTTCTCGGTCTAATCGTATTTGTTCTCGGCCTGATTTGCCAGTCTCAGTTTGATCTGATCTGTTTTAGGTCTGATCTGATCTGTTCTCGGTGTTATCTCATCTGTTCTTAGTCTGATATGATCTGTTCTTGGTCTTATCTGATCTGTTGTCGCTTTGATAAGATCTATTTTTGGTCTGATCTGATCCTTCCTTGGTCTGATCTGATCTGTTCTTGGTCTCATCTGATCTATTCTTGGAATGATCTGATCTGTTCTCGGTCTGCTTTGATCTGTTCTCGGTCTCATCTGATCTATTCTCGAAATGATCTGATCTGATCTGTTCTCGGTCTGATCTGATCTGTTCTTCGGTCTGATCTGATCTGTTCTTGGTCTGATATGTTCGGCTCTCAGTCTGATCTGATCTGCTCTCAGTCAGATCTAATCTGTTCTTGGTGTCATTGTATCTGTTCTCAGTCTGATTTGATCTGTTCTAGGTCTGATCTGATCTGTTCCCGGTGTTATCTGATCTGTTCTTAGTCTGATCTGATCTGTTCTTGGTCTCATCTGATCTATTCTTGGAATGATCTGATCTGTTCTCGGTCTGCTTTGATCTGTTCTCGGTCAGGTTAGGTTAGGTTAGGTTAGGTTAGGTTAGGTTAGGTTAGGTTAGGTTAGGTTAGGTTAGGTTAGGTATAACTTACATTTATTTACATTTATAAATAAAACTTACATTTATATAATTTTAATAATGCTACAACTCACATGGGGTAAAAGCGTTAATGAAGATGAAGGGGAATATAGATTAAATCCGATTTACAATAAATTAATTAGGGGGAAGGTCAAAATTTCAAACAGCATTGTGTTACTTAATAGGCCCCTAACAAGTGTCAACATTATGAGTCAAAGTAGGGATGAGGTCCGTGCTGGAAGTTGTAAACAGACCGCAGCTAAGTTAGCAAATAAAAAATCCATTTAATGTATAATAACTAAGTTTCTTTGACCTGTCGATAAATAACCTTAGGTTGCCTATACAGTTAAAATCATGGGGCTTATGTAAATTCTTTCAAATTAATATAGTATTAATTTTTGTAAGATCTCATTACAGTAGTGTACTATATTCACACACGACTGGCACACCAAATGTGGGAGACTATTTGACTCCGACCAGAACTAATAAATATTACAGAGGATACATAGATATTGTTTCTTCAAGAATTTGAGCTACATACAGAGATGTGTTACGATACTGTCAGTTTTTGTCGCATAATTCTTGCATGGACATGAATATAAATCAAAATGACAATAATATAAATATGTTTTTTATCTGGATGGAATTAAACCGGTAAAGGGTTGAAATTTTAATCACTTACCAACTAATAATAAATCTAAGGGAATGGTGACTCCCTTAGAGATACATAATTTTTTTGGAGGGACTTCTTGATAATAATTATTTAAATTTCCGAAGAGAGTGAAACCTGAGGGTAAGCAGACTGCCAGCCAATACCTTCTGAAAAGGATTACATAGTATTTGGAATATGCATAAAGTTGAAACTAAAAAAGTTATATACATTTTAGGCAATGATACGAGAGCCCTTTGAAATCCATACCCCAACTACCGAGGACCATATCCTCAAAGGGCCCCTATAATCCTCCCCCAACTTTTTGGTCCATCCCAAAATTTTTATTACTTTTATTAAGTGTTAAATTTTTTAACTTTTTTTTACTTTACTCTTTGACATACAAATGTTTTCAACTTTTTTTTACATGTCTTAAAAAGACATGAAATATACTTAAACCAAGAAAACCATATTTTGTATTTTCGAAATATGAAATGAGAATCATAGAAATATGTTATTAGTAATTTTTACTATTATGAAAATAATATTTATAGTAACACTTTTTTTACTTGGAATATTTTTGACTTGGAGAATTTTTCAATTTTTTTATTTATTTATGCGGTTGTACCAGTGGTACTCTGTGGCTGCTCGTCGACACTACATAGGTTATAATATATTTTCAATCAGTATATTTTTACATTGGAAGGATAAACACTTGCACATCATATTAAAAAAATGAAGATGAAATATTCGAAGAGAGTGTGTGCACATGATAATGGCATCCTCGCGTTGAATGCTGCAAAGAAAAATGTCTTTTTATTAAAAAAATAAATTATCAAAAATTAATTTAAAAAGTACTTTAGTATAGGACTAATTCAACTACTTGGTAAATTCCAAGTCTTTTAGTTGATGACTGAGTACCAAATATTAACAAGAAATGCACTTTTGCGTAGAAAAAACTAAGCTACATGGTAAATTTCAAGTCTTTTATTTGGTGACTGAACATTAAAAATTATTTAAAAAAGCACTTTTGCATAGAACAAAATCAGCTACTTGGTAAATTTCAAGTCATTCAATTGATGACTGAACATAAAATTTGATAAGAAAACTATTTTGCATAGAAAAAACTCAGATACTTTTCAAATTCTAAGTCTTTTAGTTAGTGATTGAGTATCAAAAATTAATAATAAAAAAGTAATTTAGTATAGAGCAAATTCAAATACTTGGTAAATTCCAAGTCTTTTAATTGGTGACTGAATACTAAAAAAATACTAGAAATACTAAAAATTAATAAAAAGAACTTTTGCATAGAACAAACTCAGCTATTTAGTACAATCTAAGTCTTTTAATTGATGGTCGAATATCAAAAATTAATTAAAAAAGCACTTTTTTGTGGAACAAACTCAGATACTTGGTAAATTCCAAGTCTTTTAATTGGTGACTGAGTATCAACAATTGATAAGAAAACACTTTTACATAGAACAAACTCAGAGACTTGGTAAATTTCAAGACTTTTAATTGAAGAATGAGAATCAAAACTTAATAAAAAAAAGTTATTTTGTGTAGAAAAAACTCAGGTATATCGTAAATTTCAAGTCTTGTAATTGGTGACTAACTATAAAAAATAATAAAAAAAGTACTTCTGTATAGAAGAAATTCAACTAATTGGTAAATTTCATGTTTTTAAATGGTGACTGAGTATCAAAAACTAACAAGAAAACACTTTTGCATAGAATAAACTCAACTATATGGTAAAAACCAAGTCTTTTAATTGGTGACTGAGTATCAAAAGATAATCAGAAGGTACTTTGTTATAGAACAACTCACCAACTTGGTAAATTCCAAGTCTTTTAATTGAAGCCTGAGTATGAAAAACTTAAAAAAAGTACGTGTGCATAGAAGAAACTCAAGTAGTTAGTAAATACTCAGTCATTCAATTGATGATTAGGTATCAAAGGAATTAAAAAGAAAACACTTTTACATAGTACAAACTGAGATACTTGGTAAATTCCAAGTCTTTAAATTAGTGACTGAGTACTAAAAATTATTAGAAAGCAGCTCTGAATAGAACAAACTCAGCTAATTGGTACAATCTAAGTCCTTTAACTGATGATTGAATATTAAAAATTAATAAGAAAACACTTTTACATAGAACAAACTCAGATACTTAGCAAATTTAGCAAATTCCAAGTCTTTTAATTGATGACTGAGCATCAAAAATTAATAAAAGAACACTTTTGTGTAAAACAAACTCAGATACTTGGTAAATTCCAAGTCTTTTAATTGGTGACTGATTATCAACAGTTAATAAGAAAACACTTTTGCATAGAACATACTCAGATACTTGGTAAATTCCAAGTCTTTTAATTGAGGCATGAACATCAAAAATTATTAAAAAAGTTCTTTTGTATAGAACTAACTCAGGTATATGGTAAATTCCAAGTCTTGTAATTGGTGGCTAAATATCGAAAATTAATAAAAAAAATCTTTTACATAGAACAAACACAGCTAGTTGGTAAATTCCAAGTCTTGTAATTGGTGACTGAGCATCATAAATTAATAATAAAACACTTTTGCATAGAACAAATTCAGCTATACGGAAATTACCAAGTTTTTTAATTGGTGACTGAGTATCCAAATTTAACAAAAATTACTTTGTTACAGAACAAAGTCAGCTACTTGATAAATTCAAAATCATTTAATTGATGTCTGAGTATCCAAAAATCAAAAAAAAACACATGTGCATAGAACAAACTCAACTAGTTGGTAAATACCAAGTTCTTCAATTTATAACTAGGTATAAAAGGAATTATTAAAAAATCAATTTTTGTATAGAACCAATTCAGCAACTTGGTAATTTCCAAGTCTTTAAATTAGTGATTGAGTATCAAAAATTAATAAAAAAAGCACTTTAGTATAAAAGAAATTCAAATTCTTGGTAAATTTCAAATCTTTTAATTGGTGACTGAGTATCAAATGCCATTTTTTAATTGATTACAAAATGGCAGTTTTACATAAAACAAACTCAGTTATTTGATAAATTCCAGGTCTTTTAATTGTTTACAGAGTACTAAAAAATAATAAAAAAAGCACTTTTGCATAGAACAAGATCTGCTACTTGTAAATTCCAAGTCTTTTAATTGATGATTGAATATCAAAAATTAATAAAAAAATACACTTTGACATGGAACAGGTTAGGTTAGGTTAGGTTAGGTTAGGTTAGGTTAGGTTAGGTTAGGTTAGGATAGGTTAGGTTAGGTTAGGTTAGGTTAGGTTAGGTTAGGTTAGGTTAGGTTAGGATAGGTTAGGTTAGGTTAGGATAGGTTAGGTTAGGTTAGGTTAGGTTAGGTTAGGTTAGGTTAGGTTAGGTTAGGTTAGGTTAGGTTAGGTTAGGTTAGGTTAGGTTAGGTTAGGTTAGGTTAGGTTAGGTTAGGTTAGGTTAGGTTAGGTTAGGTTAGGTTAGGTTAGGTTAGGTTAGGTTAGGTTAGGTTAGGTTAGGTTAGGTTAGGTTAGGTTAGGTTAGGTTAGGTTAGGTTAGGTTAGGTTAGGTTAGGTTAGGTTAGGTTAGGTTAGGTTAGGTTAGGTTAGGTTAGGTTAGGTTAGGTTAGGTTAGGTTAGGTTAGGTTAGGTTAGGTTAGGTTAGGTTAGGTTAGGTTAGGTTAGGTTAGGTTAGGTTAGGTTAGGTATAACTTACATTTATTTACATTTATAAATAAAACTTACATTTATATAATTTTAATAATGCTACAACTCACATGGGGTAAAAGCGTTAATGAAGATGAAGGGGAATATAGATTAAATCCGATTTACAATAAATTAATTAGGGGGAAGGTCAAAATTTCAAACAGCATTGTGTTACTTAATAGGCCCCTAACAAGTGTCAACATTATGAGTCAAAGTAGGGATGAGGTCCGTGCTGGAAGTTGTAAACAGACCGCAGCTAAGTTAGCAAATAAAAAATCCATTTAATGTATAATAACTAAGTTTCTTTGACCTGTCGATAAATAACCTTAGGTTGCCTATACAGTTAAAATCATGGGGCTTATGTAAATTCTTTCAAATTAATATAGTATTAATTTTTGTAAGATCTCATTACAGTAGTGTACTATATTCACACACGACTGGCACACCAAATGTGGGAGACTATTTGACTCCGACCAGAACTAATAAATATTACAGAGGATACATAGATATTGTTTCTTCAAGAATTTGAGCTACATACAGAGATGTGTTACGATACTGTCAGTTTTTTGTCGCATAATTCTTGCATGGACATGAATATAAATCAAAATGACAATAATATAAATATGTTTTTTATCTGGATGGAATGAAACCGGTAAAGGGTTGAAATTTTAATCACTTACCAACTAATAATAAATCTAAGGGAATGGTGACTCCCTTAGAGATACATAATTTTTTTGGAGGGACTTCTTGATAATAATTATTTAAATTTCCGAAGAGAGTGAAACCTGAGGGTAAGCAGACTGCCAGCCAATACCTTCTGAAAAGGATTACATAGTATTTGGAATATGCATAAAGTTGAAACTAAAAAAGTTATATACATTTTAGGCAATGATACGAGAGCCCTTTGAAATCCATACCCCAACTACCGAGGACCATATCCTCAAAGGGCCCCTATAATCCTCCCCCAACTTTTTGGTCCATCCCAAAATTTTTATTACTTTTATTAAGTGTTAAATTTTTTAACTTTTTTTTTACTTTACTCTTTGACATACAAATGTTTTCAACTTTTTTTTTACATGTCTTAAAAAGACATGAAATATACTTAAACCAAGAAAACCATATTTTGTATTTTCGAAATATGAAATGAGAATCATAGAAATATGTTATTAGTAATTTTTACTATTATGAAAATAATATTTATAGTAACACTTTTTTTACTTGGAATATTTTTGACTTGGAGAATTTTTCAATTTTTTTATTTATTTATGCGGTTGTACCAGTGGTACTCTGTGGCTGCTCGTCGACACTACATAGGTTATAATATATTTTCAATCAGTATATTTTTACATTGGAAGGATAAACACTTGCACATCATATTAAAAAAAATGAAGATGAAATATTCGAAGAGAGTGTGTGCACATGATAATGGCATCCTCGCGTTGAATGCTGCAAAGAAAAATGTCTTTTTATTAAAAAAAATAAATTATCAAAAATTAATTTAAAAAGTACTTTAGTATAGGACTAATTCAACTACTTGGTAAATTCCAAGTCTTTTAGTTGATGACTGAGTACCAAATATTAACAAGAAATGCACTTTTGCGTAGAAAAAACTAAGCTACATGGTAAATTTCAAGTCTTTTATTTGGTGACTGAACATTAAAAATTATTTAAAAAAGCACTTTTGCATAGAACAAAATCAGCTACTTGGTAAATTTCAAGTCATTCAATTGATGACTGAACATAAAATTTGATAAGAAAACTATTTTGCATAGAAAAAACTCAGATACTTTTCAAATTCTAAGTCTTTTAGTTAGTGATTGAGTATCAAAAATTATAATAAAAAAGTAATTTAGTATAGAGCAAATTCAAATACTTGGTAAATTCCAAGTCTTTTAATTGGTGACTGAATACTAAAAAAATACTAGAAATACTAAAAATTAATAAAAAGAACTTTTGCATAGAACAAACTCAGCTATTTAGTACAATCTAAGTCTTTTAATTGATGGTCGAATATCAAAAATTAATTAAAAAAGCACTTTTTTGTGGAACAAACTCAGATACTTGGTAAATTCCAAGTCTTTTAATTGGTGACTGAGTATCAACAATTGATAAGAAAACACTTTTACATAGAACAAACTCAGAGACTTGGTAAATTTCAAGACTTTTAATTGAAGAATGAGAATCAAAACTTAATAAAAAAAAGTTATTTTGTGTAGAAAAAACTCAGGTATATCGTAAATTTCAAGTCTTGTAATTGGTGACTAACTATAAAAATAATAAAAAAAGTACTTCTGTATAGAAGAAATTCAACTAATTGGTAAATTTCATGTTTTTAAATGGTGACTGAGTATCAAAAACTAACAAGAAAACACTTTTGCATAGAATAAACTCAACTATATGGTAAAAACCAAGTCTTTTAATTGGTGACTGAGTATCAAAAGATAATCAGAAGGTACTTTGTTATAGAACAACTCACCAACTTGGTAAATTCCAAGTCTTTTAATTGAAGCCTGAGTATGAAAAACTTAAAAAAAGTACGTGTGCATAGAAGAAACTCAAGTAGTTAGTAAATACTCAGTCATTCAATTGATGATTAGGTATCAAAGGAATTAAAAAGAAAACACTTTTACATAGTACAAACTGAGATACTTGGTAAATTCCAAGTCTTTAAATTAGTGACTGAGTACTAAAAATTATTAGAAAGCAGCTCTGAATAGAACAAACTCAGCTAATTGGTACAATCTAAGTCCTTTAACTGATGATTGAATATTAAAATTAATAAGAAAACACTTTTACATAGAACAAACTCAGATACTTAGCAAATTTAGCAAATTCCAAGTCTTTTAATTGATGACTGAGCATCAAAAATTAATAAAAGAACACTTTTGTGTAAAACAAACTCAGATACTTGGTAAATTCCAAGTCTTTTAATTGGTGACTGATTATCAACAGTTAATAAGAAAACACTTTTGCATAGAACATACTCAGATACTTGGTAAATTCCAAGTCTTTTAATTGAGGCATGAACATCAAAAATTATTAAAAAAGTTCTTTTGTATAGAACTAACTCAGGTATATGGTAAATTCCAAGTCTTGTAATTGGTGGCTAAATATCGAAAATTAATAAAAAAAATCTTTTACATAGAACAAACACAGCTAGTTGGTAAATTCCAAGTCTTGTAATTGGTGACTGAGCATCATAAATTAATAATAAAACACTTTTGCATAGAACAAATTCAGCTATACGGAAATTACCAAGTTTTTTAATTGGTGACTGAGTATCCAAATTTAACAAAAATTACTTTGTTACAGAACAAAGTCAGCTACTTGATAAATTCAAAATCATTTAATTGATGTCTGAGTATCCAAAAATCAAAAAAAAACACATGTGCATAGAACAAACTCAACTAGTTGGTAAATACCAAGTTCTTCAATTTATAACTAGGTATAAAAGGAATTATTAAAAAATCAATTTTTGTATAGAACCAATTCAGCAACTTGGTAATTTCCAAGTCTTTAAATTAGTGATTGAGTATCAAAAATTAATAAAAAAAGCACTTTAGTATAAAAGAAATTCAAATTCTTGGTAAATTTCAAATCTTTTAATTGGTGACTGAGTATCAAATGCCATTTTTTAATTGATTACAAAATGGCAGTTTTACATAAAACAAACTCAGTTATTTGATAAATTCCAGGTCTTTTAATTGTTTACAGAGTACTAAAAAATAATAAAAAAAGCACTTTTGCATAGAACAAGATCTGCTACTTGTAAATTCCAAGTCTTTTAATTGATGATTGAATATCAAAAATTAATAAAAAATACACTTTGACATGGAACGCCTACACAATCCTGCTTTCGCTGTTATTAGAACCCTTTTATAAATTTACCTAATTGCTGATGCCAGCCGGAGACTCCCTTGCCTTTTTTGCATGTTTTGAGATTGTAGCTTGATTAGCCTAGTTTGAGTTATACTTTAGTACCTACATCATGGTGTGACAAACTCAAAAAGAGCTATAGACCCACCTAGTCACAGAGAGATGAGATCACTGCTCCACTCCAGTACAGTGGAGCTGAATCTATTATGAGCAATTACTATTGCTCAACCATCATCGCATTAACAGTACCCTTAAGGACAAATGCAGAAGCTAATTGCTGATTGTCTACTGAATTCCCAAACCTAAATCTACTTAGCTATGCAGAGTTGTCAGTGAGGCACTGTCCTACATGAGGCTTGTTCTTTGTTAGCCCAATCTGTTAAAAAACTTGCTACTATATCATCGCCTGCTGCTTTTGATGTGCGTATACACATGGAATGACTATAAACATATAGGTATAGTTAATAAGTTTCTGTAAAATGGATTTTGATTGCTTGTTGGAAAAATCACGGGAAAACAATATGATTTTGAGGATTTCAAAGCTTAACTCTCTTCTTTCATTTGCTGACTCAGGTTTCGGGTCAGAGCTGCAAAAATCTCTGAACCCGAATTCAACTCCAATAGTGGATCGTCTGACGCGCTCAGTTGGAACAAATGAAAAATATTCAAATCATCTGATCCTATTTTTGTTTTTTCAAAAGAAGACCCTTACCCAGAAGCTGTCTGAAGCAAATGTTCCTTGGATTTTGCGTACTAGGTTTCCTGGTACTTCCTGTTGACTAAGAAATGACATAGTGTTTATCTTGTTCAGATTAATGACTGAACAATACAGGCTCAGGTTTGATATAGTCGCCCCACTTGTTGTTAGGAATTTTTTTAGTCCACAATGCAGCCTAGTTTAGTCTTAAGAGAAAAGAAAGAGTCTGCAAGGTATGTGGTGTCTTTATTTCTGATTCACTTATACAAAGTTCTGACGACTATCCAGCTCCTTAACTAATGCTAAACTCAGAAGCTTGGGAAGAGGTCTCAGTGTCCTATGTGGATTAGAAAATACACTTTACCAATTCTTTCTGATGGTTAAGTGATCACTGTTAAAGACATGAGGCATCTCCAAGTTGATGTTCTCACATCAGATCTACCTCAAGCCCATCCACCCCTCCCAGGCCTGTAAATAAACCATTTTTCCCCTTTTAGCTCTGTTGTTTTGTTGTTGTTTTTTTTTTAACCCTTTGATGGGATCTAATGGTTTTTACTTATGGACTTTTTGCATTTATTGTGGGGTTTTAACATTATTGTTTAAATTAATTCATAAACCATATGATAACTCTTCCCTCTGGTTGCTTCTTATTGTTTTGCCTGTTTCTTTATTTTGGGTATTTTGCCTTTGTCCTGTAATTTGGTTTTGGTTTATTTTTTATTTTTTTAGCTTATGTAGCTTGTTATTGTTCTTTGTCTTGGCAGCTTTTTTTCTTCTCTATTTCTTTTCATTGTTTGCCTACAAGTTTCAGCACCATATATTATAGGTTCAAATTTACCCTCTGCTATTTCAGCCTGTTTGTTTGATACCATTCGTTATTCATATTGTGAAGATATTTTGTGCATATGTGCTATATGTGTGAGTAAATCTGGCTGATTTTCTTTTTCTTTGCTTTTCTTCTATTCTTAAATCAGTTATCTTTGATCAACCAAGTATTGCTGGCCGCATCAGAGGCCCACACACTTGACCCACTTCTTGGATCTATGGTTAGTGGAATCTTGTTTGGCAATTATCACACTGACTATTTATTTTGTGATAACAACTCATTGCCATTTTCTTATTCTTCTCTTCAAATAATTGCGTTTAATATGTTATTTTGTTTGATTGTACGTGGATACGAGATAAGTGTGTGATAGTCCTGAATATATTTGTTGGTGCTGATAATTCTTGGCCCTTTGACTGTATAATTGGTTTAACATGAAACATGTTATCTGATAGTGCAAATTTACCAGCTTATGATATGCATGGTTTAATTGCTAGTCATGGGTCCTATATAGTAACAAAGTGCTCAGGTGGCTTTCTTTATTTATAAAATCTGATATTAAGTTTAGTAGACGGTAGGCCCTTGAATCCTTGTTTTAGTTCCATAGTGTCCACAGTAATGTTAACTGTTTTATTCTCTAATGATCATTCATCTATAAAGCCGTATGTGCATGGTGATTAACTGTTTGTTTGTTTTATATAGCCCCCTCCCTTTTCCAACACAATACTGTTCTATGTTGATTGCTTGATCAGCTTTCTGTGCGGGACTATTCTCTAAAAACACTGTATTTGTGGTTTAGGGAGATTATTAATTGTCATATGTTAAATGTTGGTCAAGGTGATGAATGGTCAGACACAATTACTCTTGATGTGCTTGCTTCTTCTGGGCTACTTCCTTCGATTTTTTGTTTTTTGTCCCTGTTCTTCGTGTTGGATTCCTACAAGAAGATTCGGCCCTGTTGTAGATAATATTTTCATTTCTCATCCTGCGCAAAATTAGACGTTATACTTTCTGGTTTTGTTTTCACTGATCTTCTGTATCCCTCCCATATTTATCTATCACGTTTTGTTCTAAAACTGAGATTGCTGTGAATAAGCAGGTGAATAGCTTCTTTAGAACTTTACTAGATAAAGAAATTTCTAATTTAATTCTAGTCTTCAGAGTAATGCAATTCTGGTCTATTGTTCTTGAGCTAATGTGATGTTGAATGTGTCAACCAAGTTTACTTTGTGTGTCGTATGTGGAGCCTAACTGTTGGATAAAAGCATTTTTCCCTCTTAGGAAGAGACGCACGGAATTTTCTATTTCTATCACCAAATTGCCCATGGATTGTCCTTCAGAAAGGGTCTGATTAATGCTACACCTATGAAGGCGTCTCTAGTTTTTTTTCAGTTGCATCTGTAACAAAGTAAAACACAGTATGCATCTTTTATGAAGTAGAACCTTATATAAATTTTCCTGTACGACTTCAGTACGTGCAGCCGAAAAAGCTCTATTTTCGCGATCGAATTGATGATTGTAAGGGGAACTTTTGCTAAAGGTTTGGAAATGTAGTTAATTAACATTTCTCGCAAGAAACTCATAACAGTTCCCCCATGTACAGTTAACAGGCTAGTGCTGATGGATCTTATTGTGTGATAAAAAATTCTTCACAAATGCCTTCATTTCTGTTTCACCAGCTCTTCCTTCAGTTCCCCTTCACCTAGAATAGAGTAAGTAGTTTTCCCATAGCGAAAAGTATATGTTTTTTTCCTTTCCTCCATGCCGTTGAATTGACTTTATAAGTATATATCTCAACCAGCTCTCAAGAGCCATTCTCATGGATTAGTTTTGGTTGAGCAATAAATGTTCTTAAAAAGAATTGTCGAGCTTTGTTTTCTAACCCCATCTCACACATACCTAACCTCTCTCTTTCTATCTGGTTGTTTTTTCCTCTTAATTTATAGTTATCTAATGTTTACCTTTACATAAAAAGGTGTTCAATCTCTAATTTCAAATTTAGACCCATTTCGCTTTCTTCCCCGTCATCTCTAAGGTTGTTGAAAGAGGAGTGTTATTATCGACACTTCTCCGCGTCAATAATAAAGGGGTTGTTTTTAGTACTAACACGGGACTTGCAGTTGCCATGAATTCTCTCATACTAACCCATCAGTATGTTTTTCGTCGATGCCCACTTTACTCTACGTCTTATGCACTCTCATGGTATGCAACGAGTTTGTGCGTGTTAATATCTGGACAAGGTGCTTGTTGTGTTTTTGGGTCTATTTCCTCAACAGTTGACTTTTCAAAGGCTCTTTTGAATATGGTTTGCCACTCTTTCTTTTTTCTAACACTATCTTCATTTGAAGTACTGGGTCCCACTAGAATGGTTCATGTCTTATCTATATCGTAAAGATGCCTCAGTATGTTTCATTACAATGGTAATTCTTCCACTCACTTTTGCTTATAATTTTAAGGGTGTACCATACTAGTGCTCTGGTGTCTTGGATAGCCACTTTTGTTTTAATTTACAATTTTATGATCTCGTTATGGTCTTCATCACCCTTGTGCAACCCTATTCTGTTTTTTGCTGATGACAGTAACGTTTTTCATTGCTGGAGTGGACTTGCCATTCTGCCCCTTCCCTAGCTCAATAGTCTTCTTGATAAGTAAGATTGGTGCTGGTCAAATGTATGCTGCTCAACAGGCCAAAAAAGTGCATTGGACACTATCATGGACGCCCTTAATCGTATGAGATAGATTGTAAGGGAGCCAATCAGCCTGACCTTATGGAATGATGTTATACCGCAAGCGGCTTATGATATACACATATCTTGGTGTGTATTCTTGACTTATTTTCTCTCTTTTAAGTCCTCATACAACATCACTACAGGACCCCGTTCCCTTCATCTTCGCACAGGTTTCATGTTCACCCAGGTTAACTCCATTTCTTTCTCCCAGATGTTATGCGTTTTTCTACTTATTATGTTTTATATTTCCTTACATTTCTTATTGCTTGCTCTTCTGGGTAACTACTAATACAACTCATGTTCTCTGCTCATTCAGGGCGCCCAAACTAGGCAAGTGAAAAGACTAACTATTTCTCTCCCTCTGGCTTAACCCTGCATCTGATCTTTTATAATGATACTGGAAATAGCTCCGCTGGAATCGCATTGTGAGTAAAAGTAATCTTTATTTAGCGCTTCTGCTTTTCTAGGTACAACGTTCCCCCAGCTCTACGCAAGTTTTTTTCACGTACTCTCAGGTAGGTACCTACTCTTTTTTACGTAGTTCTTCTCGTAGATTGTATTTTGCCCAAACGTTCTATCTACAGCAGCCCAGAGAGGTCTGCCTGTTTATAAATAAATTCATTATGGAATTCAATCTCACCGGATGCCCGTTAATTTCTGTCTGCAAAGGCAGTTATTCGTGGCGTGTATTTCCAGTTCAGATTTCTCCTCGTCCTTATCAATTATTTTCCCTGTTTTTCTCTTTTTCCCTAGTGTTTCTCCTTTTGTGTTTTTTTCCCTTATATATCGTTTATTATTTTTTTTTTTTTTTCTTTTTTTTTACTGTATGGT